>PVKP010019089.1:0-43105 GCA_004027715.1 Plecturocebus donacophilus | reverse complement strand
TTAGTACGGACAGGGTTGTACTGTACCGTGTTGGCCAGGATGGTTCAATCTCTTGACCTTGTGATCCACCCACCTTGGCCTCCCAAAGTGCTGAGATTACAGGCGTGAGCTACCACGGCACCCCGCCAAGGGACCTATTTCTCTTGCAATTTGTGCCTCCCCCTTCTGTAAATTACAGACATAATACAATCTCACTGTCACCAGTCAAACAGTAGGGGAACATCTACAGAAAGAGGCAGGCAGCCCTCCCTGACTCAGCTTCCCTCCCAGCTCTCTGAGGTGGAGCTTTCTGCACCTCTATCCACAGCGATCTCCATGCCCCCGCACAGATCCACAGGCAGGCTCTTCTGTTTTTCGGTGTGATTTCAAATGGAAATGGATTTTCGGTCTGCACAGCACTCTTCAGCTCTGTGTTTCCCCTTAGCATTTCTATGTGCCTCCATGTCAATAAACTGAGACCCAGCCAACTCGCTGTAAACCTCCTTGATACTCTGAACGCTGCAGGGAATTCATAATCTCAAATTAATTTTCCTTGCCACACATAATTTAAACACTGTTCTCTCTTAACACCAGAGGTAACTGAAGTCTGACTTCACATCAAACAAACAAATGAACAACCTGGGACCTAGAATTCTGGTCATTTTGCACGGGATCTGGGAAGGAGATCTGTAACATGCCCACTCAGCTGCCGCAGTCAGAGTGGGGATGAGAAATGCCATGCACACAGCACGGATGGAAGGACCTGGGGCACTGCTGGTGGCTGGGGATAGAGGGGGTATTAGGTAGGCACCATCCAGATCCTTTTCTCATAGGTGCTGGGATCTGGTAGACCTGGCTTTGACTGCCCTACCAGGAGGCAGCTGTGGGCCTGCAAGAGCTGCCTGCCATTTCTGCTGAAATGAGCATGACACGGACTTGACCTGAGGCTAAAGGAGATGGCATAGTGAGCACACGAAAACGGTGAGCCTCCAAGTGCAGGCAGATTCGGGTTGCTGTTAGCGCACTGTTTACTTTTAAATTAAAACATACTAAGGCTGGGTGTGGTGGCTCGCATCTGATCCCAGCACGTTGGGAGGCTGAGGCGGGAGAACTGCTTGAACTCAGGAGTGTCAGACCAGCAGACCAGCCTGGGCAACACAGTGAGACCTTGTCTCTACTAAAAAATAAAAAGTACCTGAGTGTGGCGGTGCATGCCTGTAGTCCCAGCGACTCGGGAGGTCAAGGTGGGAGGATTGTTTGAGCCTGGGAGATCAAGGCTACAGTCAGCCATCACAACGCCACTGCACTCCAGCCCCGGTGACAGAGTGAGATTCTGTCTCAAAACAACAACAACAAACCATGTTAATGTTGGTTTTCTGTCTATTTGAAAGCAGTTCAGCATAGGTCATCTACCCAGCAGAGGCCACGCATCCAAGTATCATTGGCTGTGAACTCACAGTTTAGACAAGTATGATAGCAGGCAAAGAGTTTACGGCCGGGCATGGCCTATGGCTCACGCCTGTAATCCCAGCACTTTGGGAGGCCAAGGCAGGCAGATCACCTGAGGTCAGGAGTTTGAGAACTTGGGGAAAGCCCGTCTCAACTGAAAATACAAAATTAGAACATGGGGAAACCCCATCTGAACTAAAAATACAAAATTAGCCAGGCATGGTGACACATGCCTGTAGTCCCAGCTACTCAGGAGGCTGAGACAGGAGAATTTGCTTACACCCAGGAGGTGGAGGTTGCAGTGAGCCAAGGTCATGCCATTGCACTCCAGCCTGGGTGACAAGAGTGAAACTTCGTCTCAAAAAAAAAAAAAAAAAAAACGTTTATGTCCCAGCAAGGAATATTTTTATGAGATTGGAGGAAGATATTTTTCCTTTGAAGTCTGTACAGACAACCAGCAGAATTTGGGGCTGATTCTCTGCAGAGACACAGTGGAAAACCAGCCCTCAGGTCCTGTGGGGACTGCCTTATCTGGGCAGTGCCAGGGCGGCTGACCCCAAGGTGGCTGACCTCTGGCTGGGGCAGTGACCCCTGACCCTGCTGAATCACAAGAGCCCGTATTTCCAGAACTTTGGCCACTTTTTCTTTGGCATATCTGATACCTCTTGAAATCAGAGCTGTGAAACCCATAAGTGACCCCAGAAGGTCATTTTTACTGGCATTTCTGACCTCCGCTGTGGGGTTGAATCTTGTTTTTGCTTGCCAGCATTGCAGTGACACTGTTCACCCACCTGAGTCTCCATTTGAGTCAGGCAGCTGGCAGAGAGGATGAACTTGGGTGTGTGTTGTACTGGATGACTTCACAGAGTGTGATGTGGTTTGGCAAAGATAATGCAGGCCTTTGCAGTGGGCAGATATATTAGTCCCGCCTGCTTGTTAAAAAGCATCTTTAATGGAATTTCAATTACACTGTAGCCTCCAGATAAACCCATCTGACTGTTCAAGTCTGGAAAGAAAAAATACTTCACAGAAAAGTGTGCTCCAGTCATCTATGGTGGCACAATAAACCTCCCCCAAATTTAGTGACACTAAACAATCACCTTTCATGGTTCCATGAGTGAGGAATTTAGCAGTATGACACAGAGACAGACCGGGGACTAGAACTCTTTGATGGCTGGGGATGGCTGGGGCGGCTGCGCTGGGGCTATACATTTGGGATCTTGGTTCTGGCTGTTAGCTGGACTCCCTGGGTCTTCTGCATGTCATTTGTGCTGCGGCAGAATGTCCAGAAGCCTCCTTCACTCACATACCTGTCTGGGATAGATGGATCAGCCAGGGCTGGTCAGACACCGCTCTGGCTCCAGATGGCCTCTCCATGTGGGTACCTGGGCCTCCGCACAGCACAAGAATGGAACTTGTTATGTGGTGTCCGGCTTCTCCCAGAGCCAGCATTCAGAGAGACTCCACCTGGCTCCTTACAACTCAGTCTCCTGTGTCCCAGAGTGTCACTTCTGTCACAGTCACTGGATCAAGCAAGTCACGGGCCAGCCCACGTGCGAGAGGCTAGGAACTCGACTCCACTTTTCTATAGGAGGAGAAGCCATCTTTACTACAAAAAGTTCCTTTTCAGTGTCACTTAAAGTATTTTAATACACTAAGTCGAAATTCAACCTAACATTCTATTTGAATATTTAATATAGTGTTCAAATGTTTAACCTGAGAGCAGAGACTTTTATCGTAGCCCTTAGAATCCTCGAACTATGGAAACATGCCTTTCAGAATTGATTTCGATGAGGAAGAAAACAGCTATGAAATTCTTACTGCCTTAAAAGCCCTGCTGCTCATTAGAGATAAGTGTTCTGCCTGCCCTGGGTTGTGTATCTTCCTGAGCTTCTAGTAAGAGTGGAGTTGTCTCCAGTGGAAGGCCTGGGGGCTCCTATGAGTCACGCACAGGGACCTTGAAGTGTGACACCAGCAGGGTCCCTTGGGACCTTCTTCACTTGTTTTCTGAGTTATCATGTCCCGGGGAAGTTGCTGGAACATCTGTGTAAAACTGAAGTTCACATTACAGGCTGGATTCCTATCCTTGGGCTCCCATAACAAAGTACAATAGACAAGGTGGCTTAAGCAACAGAAATTTATTTCCTCACACTTCTGCAGACTGGAAAGCTGAGATCAAGGTGTCAGCAGTGTGGATTTCTTCCTGGGGCCCTGAGGGAAGATCTGTTCCAGGCCTCCCTCCTAGCTTCCTGTGATTTGCTAGACGTCTGTGACGTTCCTTGGCTTGTCTAAACATCACCCCATCTCTGCCTCCTAGTCACATGGTGTCCTCCCCATGCTCATGTCTGTGTTCAAATCCCCCTTTTCCTAAGGACACAGGTAGATTGGACCCGGGGCCTCCCCGACTGTCCTACGACCTCATCTGAGTTAATAGCATCTGCAATGACCCTATTTCTAAATTAGGTCAGTCTCAGGTACTGGGGGTTAGGAATTCCTATGCATTTTGGGGGGAAAGGACAAATTCAACACCTAACATAGGATAACCTCCGAAAACTAATAATTTTGAGTATTTTTCTTTGGTGAGTGTGAGAAAATGGGTAAGGCCATGAGGAAAATCTTATTGCTAAAAGGAATGCAAATGAGGAGGGGGGTCTTGCTGGAAGGATAGGGTCTGTGTGTGGCTCGCTGTCTACATGTCCCCCTAAGACCAGGTGCCCGGAAGGTCCATGATGGTGCTGTCTGCAGAGGGAGTGGCTGTTCTTACCAAAGGTGCTCGCCCTGGTGTGCCTGAGTCAGTACTAGGGCTAGACGTCTCTGGACCGCTGGCTGGCTGCCTCCCGGGCACAGTGCTCAGTGGACAGTGGGCCCCCTCTTCTCTGCAGCCCCTTCTAAGGCTCTTCATGAACCCTCTATGGACCCACTTTTCTCAGCTCAGAGGTCAGAGGCGCATCAGCTTCTGTTTTTTGCTTATGGTGGTGTTTCACGTTACTTCTAGTTCTGCTCTGAAGACAGACCGGGACCCCTTTCTGGGCTCTCCCTGGTTTCCCAGGACTGTGTCTGTTGCTGTTTCTTCATGTCACTTCACTCTTCGTCACCTCCAGTGGGTCTCCTCAGGCTCTTGCTGCTTTCTTAGGGTCACTTTTCCGAGGGGCATGTTTTCGGACCTTCTCCCCAGTTTCTGCCAGTCACCCCTGTCTAGCCCCATGTGCTCTAATTAGAATGGACTTCAGAAAGACTCGTGCTTAAACGTCCGAGTACGCAGTTTTTAGGGAGATGACTTAGGCAGCGCGCTTCATTTCCGGAGGGGGAGATGCGTTGGGCACTAGACTGTGGTTCGGCTCCTGGCCCTCTTGCTTCTCTCCACGCTCATTTATTCATGCCAGCACCCCAGGCTGCAGAGGAGCTCAGGAGACCCCCTCATCTATTTTCTTCCCTTCAGGAAGAAAACTCAAAGCTTTTTAGCCAAATGAGAATTTATTCCTTTTTTTTCCCCTCTTTAAAAATATTCAGTAATCAACTTGCGTTAGACGCTACCTATAAATCATCAGCATAAATAATTGAGTGTCCGCGGTCTAAAGTAACCACAGATTTTGCATTCTAAATCCAGTGTTTATATGTAAATCTGTGGCTGTAGAGTTACATGGGAGCCATGATGATTTCATCTTTTTGTTCGCTGAATTTTAAAACCAGCTTCCTTTTGTTATTTCCGATTTATCTTTGTTATTTCTTTGAGGACGGGATGAGAAGTTTCACAGCTTTCTTGGACCTCTTGTTTAGCTGGAATTAGTGTAAATTTTATTAAAGTGTATTTTCTTTGGTCTGTGCTTTTGTCTAATGAGCCGTGCACTTTATCTCACTGTACAGCTAAGTTATTGACATGGATTATTTATGCTTTAGGTGTTTATATTCAGTTAATCCTTGCAGAAGAATCTAGCTAACGGTGTTGGAGAGGTTCATAGAGAAAATTGTGTTGTGGTTTTGGGATGATTTGGTGTCCCTCTCTTAGATTTCCCCTGGTTCCATAACCCAGCTGCACTGGTGGAACAGTGCTGCGGGTGTGATGGCAGAGAAACCGGATTCTTGGTCTATCGGGCGCCTGCCTTTCCCCAGACAAGTCTGCACTGTCAGCCGTGGTGTCAAAGCTTTCGTGCTTTATTTTGTTGACTTGTGTAGGATTATTGGGGTGGGAAGATGGAGCCCGCAAGGGCGAGTGGCTTGTCTTCCCGGCCATTCAGCTTGCATTTTTGGCTGGTGGATTGGCGATCCCACTGTCATTGATGAATGTCAGTGCACAAGTGTTCATATATGCTCAGTTCCTGGGGATGTTTAGATGTCATAAGGGAACTCTCTAATTCTGTCAGTTGCACATAGATCGATGAGTCCCTCCTGCTTGAAACTGCATTAGGAGAGTTCATTTCTAGAGGTATAAAAGACATTTGAGCACCAGTGCCAAGGACTCGCCTCAGATTCCTCATGCCCACAGAGAGACCCCGGACAGGTGTTCTGACTTGACCTCCCCATCTCCAGTATTGCACCGTGGCCTTTATGACAGGGTAGCATGAAAGATGTCCCCGGCCTATCGCACAGTCCTCACCGGGTCCTTCATGTGTGTCCAACATGCGTTTCCCTCCTCCCAGCAGGCCTGCTGTCCAGAGGCGCAGATGCCAGTTATTGATCCCCATGCCACCTGCTGCCGATTGAAAAGCTGCCCTCTTTGGTCCTTCTAAAGGTCATGCTGTAAAATTATTCCTTCCTACATCAGTTTTACACCGAGCCAACATTAAGCCCTCATTCTGTCAGTGTAAAACTCACACTGCGTGTAAATTAATTTGGGTGATGGGGGATTGAATCCCAGGTAGTGGCAGCTCACAGGCTTGCCCTGGGTATAGCGGGGACACAGCCCCTGAGCCCTGCCCCGGGGACTCTGCAGGAACCAGCAGCTGTTGGTTTATAAAAGCAACTTACTGTGAGGTGCGGTGTGGTTGTCTGTGATATTTATGCTTTGTGATTGCCATTTGGATTTTCAAATAAAGTTTACCCTTTAGAACATTTTATAGGAACAAAAATTGCAAAGATAGTATAAGGAATTCCTAGTTTCTTTATAACATCTTATATTAGTATGGATTGTTTGTTAAAATTAATGAGCCGATATCAATACATTATCATTTGTTAAAATCCATGGTTATTCACATTTCCTTAGCTTTTGTCTAATGTCCTTAGTCTCTTCTGGGAGACAGTCCAACCCCACATCACATTCAGTGTCTGTGTCGCCTTAGGCTCCTCTTGGTTGTGGCTTTTTCATAGACTTTCCTTGCTTTTTATGACCTCAGTAGTGTTGAGTAGTCTTGGTCAGGTGTTATGTAGGGCACCCCTCTATTGGGATTTGTCTGATGTTTTTTTCATGATTAAACTGGGTTTGGAGGAAGAAGACCAGAGAGGTGAAGACCATTCTTATCACATCACATCAAGGGTACATACTGTCAGGAAGGCATCACTGTTGATGTTGACTTCATCACCTGGCTGAGGGAGTGATTGGCAGGTTTCTCTACTGTGAGAAACCCACCCTCCTTCCTATACTGTATTCTTGGGAAGGAAGTCACCATGTGCAGCCTCCACTTAAGGAGAGGGGAATCATGCTCCTCCTCCCTGAGGGTGGAATATCTACGTAAAGTATTTGGAATTTTTTCCCTTAGGAGATTTGTCCCTTCTTTACTATTTATTTGCTTTTTTATTCAATAATTTTTTATAAATAAGGACTCCTGAATATTTATTTTATACTCACAGTTATAATCCAAAGCTAATTTGTTGTTAAAATTATTCCAGTTGGCTCCAGTGTCCCTTTGACACCCCCGTGATTGTGAGGTTATTATTATTATTCTTTTGAGACAAAGCCTTGCTCTGTCACCCAGACTGGAGTGCAATGGCACGATCTCGGCTCACTGCAACCTCTGCCTCCCGGGTTCAAGCAATTCTCCTGCCTCAGCCTCCTGAGTAGCTGGGACTACAGACACATGCCACCATGCCTGGCTAATTTTTTGTATTTTGAGTAGAGATGGGGTTTCACCATGTTAGCCAGGATAGTCTCGATCTCCTGACCTCATGATCTGCCCGCCTCTGCCTCCCAAATGCTGGGATTACAGGTATGAGCCACCACACCTGGCCAAATTATTATTATTTGTACCACGTTCTTACTTTCTGGTACTACAAGAGGCTCTTGGATCATTTTATGTTTCCTGCCCTAGTCCATAAGCAAATCAGCCATTTCTCCAAGAAGCTCTGGATCTTTTGGTTGGAGGTGGGCATTGGAAGCCAAAATCTGGGTGCTAGGTGTCCTCCCAGCACCTAGCACCCAGAGGTGTTAGGGTCGGAGAGGGCTTTGCTTCTAGGTCCAATCAGCTGACAAAACAAGGAAATACACTGGTTCTGCTTTATTTCCAGTTTTGATTTCCATGGTTTCAGTTAGGTGCAGTGAACCATGGTCCAAAAATATTAAATAGCAAATTTTAGAGATTAACAATTCACATGTTTTAAATTGTGCTCCGTGTGATGAAATCTCATGCAGTCCCACTTCGTCCGGCCTGGGACCAGAATCACATCCTGGCCAGCGTAGCCGTGCTGTGCATGCTGCCTGATCTTTAGTCACTTAGCCTTCTCAGTCAGCAGCCAACTGTCACTCTAGTGCAGTGCCTGTGTTCAAGTAGCTCTTATTTTACCTAAGCAGGGCCTCAAGGCACAAGAGTTGTGATGCTGGCAATTCAGGTATGCTGAAGAGAAGCTGTAAAGTTCTTCATTTAAGTGAGGAGGTGAAAGTTGTTGACTTCATAAGAAAGAAGATACCACATGTGGAGGTTGCTAAGATCCATGGTAAGAATGAATCTTCCATCCATGAAATTGTGAACAGTATATTGTTATAATTGTTATTACACTTTTTTTTTTGAGAAGGAATTTCGCTGTTGTCACCCGGGCTGGAATGCAGTGGCACGATCTCGGCTCACTGCAACCTCCTCCTCTTGGTTTCAAGCAATTCTCCTGCCTCAGCCTCCCAAGTAGCTGGGTCTACAAGCATGTGCCACCATGCCCAACTAACTTTTGGTACTTTTAGTAGAGATGGGGTTTCACCATTTTGGCCAGGCAAGTCTCAAACTCCTGACCTCAGGTGATCCGCCTACCTCAGCCTCCCAAAGTGCTGGGATTACAGGCTTGGGCCACCGCACCTGCCCTAATTGTTCTATTTTATTATTAGGTATCATTGTTAATCTCCTACTGTGCCTAATGATAAATTACATTTTATCACAGGTATGTATCTATAGGAAAAAACATAGTATACATAGGGTTCAGTACTATCTGTATTTTCAGGTATCTGCAGGGGTACTAGAATGTATTACCCATGGCCGGGTGTGGTGGGTCACGCCTGTAATCCCAGCACTTTGGGAGGCCGAGGCAGGTGGATCACCTGAGGTCAGGAGTTCAAGACCAGCCTGACCAACATGGAGAAACCCCGTCTCTACTAAAAATACAAAAAATTAGCCAGGCATGGTGGCGCATGCCTGTAATCCTGGCTGCTTGAGAGGCTGAGGCAGGAGAATCGCTTGAATCCAGGAGGCGGAGGTTGCGGTGAGCCGAGATGGCACCATTGCACTCCAGCCTGGACAACAAGAGTGAAACTCCATCTCAAAAAAAAAAAGAATGTATTCTCCACATATAAGGGAGGATGACTGTATATGAGTGTATACTAACACATGTATATACACATACTTGTAACTATTTCTACATATACCATCAATATTCTATTAAGCTAAACATGAGTTCATGGTGATGTCTTCAATGCCAGTCCTTTACTGTGTGGATCGGTCCAGCCTCCTCCCCTGTTCCCACTCCAGCAGCGAGAAACCTGGTTCTTACCATTTGCCATCCATTTACTTAATGGTTAGTTATGGAATATGTGAGTAGTGATATCAGAATTGTTAACCACTACCCACCTGGGAAACAACTTCATCAACTAGAGTTCAGTACTGATGCACAGTTCCTTTTTTGCCTTTAGTATTACGGACTTCATTTATTTTCAGAGTTACTTAAGTAAGCACCTTTCCCTTCAACCCCTTTCAGTGAGGTGGTTTTGTTGTGGAAATTCAGGAGACTGGAGAAACCAGTGGGTGAAACAGGAGGATTTTATTTAGGGTGCACTGGCTCTGTGGCTTCGCATCTGAAAACCCAGCCCCAAAAAAAGACAGGGCTTGACCTTTTATACGTGAAGTACACAGTGGTGTGAAAACAAGTTTGCAGGTGCAGAGCAAAGACAGCTTGTCAAGCAGTGATAGACATATGCGGCACAGATGCCTGTTATCTGTAGAGCTCAAGGATCCTAGCTTGGGCTTTGTTGCCTTTCGCTACAGTACCTAGATGGCCAGAGTCCAGCCTGCTTAGGCATTTCTCATGACCTTTGCTGTGTTACAGAAACTTACAAGAATACAAGAATTTATAAACTTACAAAACTTGCAAAGCAGGATACAATCCCATGGGTGGGGAAGGACTCAGGGAAGTTTGCTTCTAGAAGAAAAATTTAATTTTTGCTCCCTTTTCCCGCATTAGTCTCATAGATTGTTTTTGGTCACAGTTTGCATTCCATCCTGAGATCCTCCTACCTTTTAAATACTTTTTAAAAGTTAGCATATCTGCAGGTTAGCTCTTTGGCCTGTACAGTTCAATGGATTTTGACGAATGCATAGTCATGTATCTACAATTAAAGTATCATAAAAATAGTTTTGGCTGGGCCCAGTGGCTTACGCCTGTAATCCCGGCACTTTGGAAGGGTGAGGCAGGTGGATCACAAGGTCAGAAGTTTGAGACCAGCCTGGCCAATATAGTGAAATCCCATCTCTACTGAAAATACAAAAATTAGCTGGGCGTGGTGGCGTGCACCTGTAGTCCCAGGTGCTCAGGATGCTGAGACAGGGGAATGACTTGAACCCAGCAGGTGGAGGTTGCAGTGAGCTGAGATTGCACCCACTGATTCCAGCCTGGGCGACAGAGCAAGACTCTGTCTCAAAAAAAAAAAAAATAGTTTGACCACTCTGAAAAATCCCCTGGACTTCACTTATTTAATCCTTCCCTCTTTCCCTGAACGCTTACTGATCCTTTCACTATTACTATAGTTTTGCGTTTTCCAGAATGCCACGTCATTGGAACTTTGCAATAGGTTACTTTTTCAGATTTGCTAATTTCACATAACAATCTGCATTTAAGAGTCATCCATATTGTTTTATGGCTTGATTCTTCATTTCTTTTTATGGCCAAATAGCAATTCATTATGTAGATGTACCACAGTTTGTTTATCCATTCACCTATTTAAGGATACCTTGCTTGTTTCCAGTTTTTGGCAATTACAAATGAAGCTGCCATAAACATCCATGTGCAGGTGTTTTCAAATCAGTTAGGTAAATACCTAGGAGTATGATTGCTGGATCATACAATAAGACTATGTCTAGTTTTGTAAGAATCTTTTAAACTGTTTTCCTAAGTGGCTATTGTACATTCCTACAAGCAATGAATACAAATTCCTGTTGGTCTACATCCTCACTAGCAATTGCATCCTCATCAGCAACTGACAATAAATACTGTTCGTTTTTGGATTTTAGCCATTGTGATAGGTATGTAGTGGTATCTTGTCGTTGCTTTAATTTGCAGTTCCCTAAAGACAAATGATATTGAACATTATGTCATACGCTTATTTGCTATTCATATATTTTCTTTGGTGATGTTTGTTCAAATCTTCACCCTCTTTTAAAGTTAGAATTTTTGTTTTCTTATTGTTGAGTTTTACTTTTCTTTATACATTTTGGATACAAATTCTTTATCAGATATGTGTTTTACAAATGTTTTCTTTCAGTTTGAGACTTTTCTTTTTCTTAACAGCGTCTTTGAAGAACAGAGACTTTTAATTTTTTTAAAGTCTAATTTAGCACTTTTTCTCTTACATGGATTGTGCTTCTGGTGTCATATCTAAGAACTCATCACCAAACCCCACATCGCAAAGATATTCTGTGTTTTCTTAAAGAATATTTATAGCTTTGCATTTTACATTTAGGTTCATGATTCCTTTTGATTTAATTTTTTGAGTAAGGTGTAAGTTTTATGTCTAGGTTTCTTTTCTTTTGCATATAGTTGTCCAATTTTTCCTGCATCATTTGTTGAAAAGTCTTCTCTTTCTCTGTTGAATGACTTTGTTTATATTTCAAAGATTAATTGACTATATTCATGGGCTTTATTTCTGGGTTCTCAATTCCATGAAATTGGTCTCTTTTTCTGTTCTTTTGCCAATACCATGTTGACTTGATTATAGTATTTTTATTGTAAATCTTTAAGTAGGATATTTTGAGTGCTTCAAATTCTTTTTTCTTCTTCAGCGTTATGTTGGCTATTCTAGGTCTTTGGCCTCTTCCTATAAATTTGAGAATCAGTTTGTTATCTACAAAATAGTTTTTTGAATTTTGATTGGGGTTGCATTGAATTTATAGATCTAGTTGGGAAGAATTGACATATTAATATTGTCTTTCAGTCCATGAACATGGAATATCTCTATATTTATTTAGATAATCTTTGAATTCTTTCATTTGAGTTTTGTAGTTTTCTGCATATGGTTCTTACACATATTTTGTCAGATTTATACCTACGTATTTTATTTTCTTGTTGCAGTGTTTAATGGTGTATTTTAAATTTCAAATTCCAAGTTTTCATTGCTGGAATATAGGAAAACAATTGACTTCTGTATATTAACATTGCATCCTGTGACCTATACTAGCTTATTAGTTTGGGAGTTTTTTTGACAGTTCTTTGGGATTTTATACATGAACAATCCTGTCACCTATGAACAAAGACAGTTTTATTTCTGACTTTTCAATCTGTTTATCTTTTATTTCCTTTTCTTGTCTTATTGCACTAGCTAGGACTTCTGATATGATGTTGAACAGAAGTAATGAGAGAGGACATCCTTGTCTTGTTCTTTTTCAGGGGAAAGTGTGTAGTGTTTCATCATTAGATATGATGTTAGCTACAGATTTTTATAAACATTTTTTATCAAGTTGAGGAAGATAATCTCTGTTCTTAGTTTGTAGACAATTTTCTTTCATGAATCAGTGTTAGATTTTGCCAGATGCATTTTCTGCATCAATTGATGTGATGTGACTAGCCCATTGATGTAGTATATTGCACTGACTGATTTTCAAATATTGTATTATAGTGGGATACCTATAATAAATCCCACTGGGTTGAAGTATACAATTCTTTTTATATATTTTTGGTCTTGACTTGCTAATATTTTGTTGAAATTTTTAAGTTCATGAGAGATCTTGCTCTGTAGTTTACCTTTTTTATACTCTGTGTATCTGGTTTTGGCGTCAGGATAACGCTGGCTTCATAGAATGAATTAGGAGTGTTCCCTCTGCTTCTGTTTAGTAGAAGAAATTGCAGAAAATTGATACCATTTTTCCCCCTCAGTATTTGGTAGGATTTGCCAGTGAAATCACCTGGGTCTGGTGCTTTCTTTTTTGGAATATCATTAATTATTGATTCAGTTTCTTTAGTAGCTATAAACCTGTTCAGACAATCTAGTTCTTGTATGAGTTTTGGTCATTTGTATCTTTCAAGGAATTAGTCCTTTCTCTAATTTGTCAAATTTATAGGTGTAGAGCTCATAGTATTCCTTTGTTATCATTTTAATGTCCATGGATTAATATTGGTAATCCCTAATTTATTTCTGATATTAACAATTTGTATAGCCTTTTTTCTGAGTCTAATTTTCTCTATTGTTTTTTTTCTATTCAGATTTCTGCCTTAATTTTTAGTATTTTCTTTCTTTTGATGTCTTTATGCTTGGATTGTTCTTCTCTGTCTAGTTTCCTAAGGCACACACTTATATTATTGATTATAAACCCTTCTTCTTTTCCGTTATAGGCATTTAGTGCTACAAATTCTGAGTATGGCTTTTGCTGTACACAACAAATAGTGGTTAGTTGCATTTTCATTTAGTTCAAGGTGTATTTTAATTTAACTTGAGACTTCTTTAAAACGTGACATTTAGAAATGTGTTTTAAAATCTACTAATAATTGGTAATTTCCATCTATTTTCCTGTTACTGATTTCTAGTTTAATTCTGTTGTGGTCTAAGAACATACTTTGTATGATTTCTGTTCTTTTAAATTTGTCAAGGTGTGTTCTCTGCCCAAGAATGTGGTCTATCTTGGCAAATGTCCCTTGAGAGCTTGAGAAGAATGTATTCTGCTGTTGTTAAATGTAGGCTATAGATGTTGATTATACCCAGTTAGTGTTGTTCAGTTATACCCTTATTGATTTGCTACTGGCTTGATTTATCAATTACTAAGAAGAAAATGTTGAAGTCTTCAACTATAATAGTACATTTGTCCATATTTCCTTTCAGTTCTATCAGTTTTTGCCTCACATATTTCAACACTCTGTCTTTAGGTGCATACATGTTAAGGATTGTTATATCTTCTTGGAATCTGACCTTTATATCATTATGTGATGCTTCTGTTGATTTCTGATAATTTCCCTTGTCCTAAAGTCTGCTTTCTCTGAAACTAATATTGGTACTCCAACTTTCTTTTGATTTGCATAGGATGATATAACTTTCTTCGTTCCTTCACTTTTAATCTGAGTCTTTATATATAAAGTGGATTTTTTGTAGACTACATATAGTTGGCTTTTTATTTTTATCTACTCTGATAGTTTCTGTCTTTTAATTGGGATATTTAGGTTATTTACTTTAAAGTGATTATTGCATAGTTGGATTGATGTAGTTAAAAATATCTACCATGGCTGGGCACAGTGGCTCACGCCTATAATCCTAGCACTTTGGGGGGCTGAGATAAGCCGATCGCTTGAGCCCAAGAGTTCAAGACCAGTCTCTACCAAAAACAAACAAACAAAAAAACAAACCTTAGCTAGGTGTGGTGGTGCGTGTCTGTAGTCCCAGCTACTCAGGAGGTTAAGATGAGAAGATCACTTGAGCTCAGGGAGGTTGGAGCTGCAGTGAACCGTGATTGTGCCACTTCACTCTAGCCTGGGCCACAGACTGAGACCCTATATTAAAAAAAATTTTTTACCATGTTTGTAACATTTTTTGTTGTTGTTCCCTTCTTTCCCTTTTTTTTCCCTGCCCTTTCTGGTCTGAATAGAGCATTTTTAATGAATCCATTTCATCTCTCTTTTACTTATCAATTACACTTCTTTTACAAATTATTTTAGTGATTGCCCTAGAGTTTTCCCCATACATTTTCAACTACTCTATATTCACTCTCAAATAGCACAATACTGGTTCATATCTAGAATAGGTGCTGTTTGGGGAAAAAAACCTCTCAAGCTGTGTTTTTCCTCTGCTCTCACACCACAACAATAATCAACACAGAAGCCTATTGTGAAAAGACTTCTGTGTCTAAATTGTGGGGGGTTTTCCCACACACAGTGCGTAGTGGCCACCAGGTGCTTATTCTCTAATTTAATTTTAACATCATCTACCTGGAGATAGCCTCAGACCTCACTGGTGCAGGGCAGGGGACCCAAGGCTGCCGCCTCCCCAAACACTGGTCCTAAGTCCAGGCCTCTAGGACTTCTGACCAACCAGCTTCCAGTCGGGGTTCCCACAGCCTTCTCTTGGGTTCGATTAATTTGCTGGAGCAGCTCATGGAACTCAGGGAAACACATAACACTTACTGGTTTGTTATAAATGATGTTAGAAAGGACACCCATGAGGAGATGTGTAGGGTAAGATATGGGGAAGGTGTGCTTAGGTTCCATACCCCCTTCAGGATGCCACCCTCCAGGAACCTCCACGTGTTCAGCTATCAGGTAACTCTCTGAACCCAGTCCTCTTGGGTTTTTATCGAGGCTTCATTATGTAGGCACGATTGATTAAACCATTGGCTATTGGTGATCAACTTAGCCTTCAGCTCTTCTCCCCTCCCTGGGGTTGGGGTATGGGGCTGAAAGTCCCAACCCTCTAATCCTGCCTCTGTCTTTCTGGTGAGCAGCCCCATCCTAAAGCTGTCAGTCAACATTAGCATCATTAGCAAAAAGACAGCACTTTGGGGAATTCAAGGATTTTAGGAACTGTTTGCCATGAAAAGAGGTCAAGACCAAATATTTCACAATATCACAGTTACCTTATAAAAGAATATTCCCAGTTTCCTTATTTCATTTCTTATGACATCACTGCCATTCATTGCATTTACCTATATGCTATCATCACCCAGAAGATGTTGACTATTATTACTGTAAACCAAAAAATATCTGAGACAGACCTCAAACAATCTAGAAGTTTATTTAACCAAGGTTAAGGACGCACTGGGGAAAAAGGAACGCAAAACCACCAGAACAATCTGTGATCTGTACATTTTCCTAAAAGGATTTTGAGGGCTTTCATATTTAAAGGGGAAAAGTGGGCAGGAGGGGAAGGAGGGAGGGTGTGGTCACATCACTGAATCCACCTGTTGCACATGAAAAGGAGGGGATATAGGAGTAGTCAATTATATATTCATCTAGTGCTCAGCAAGTCAGCACTTTATACAAGATAAAGAAAACACAGAGCAGCACCTTGGAGACGGCTGGCCTCTGTCTGGCCTTTTAGCTTCAGCTGTCTGCTGGGCAACAAAAGAAAAGGCAGCTTCTTGCGTGACTCGGCTTCCAGCTTAATTTTTCCCTTTGGCATAGTGAATTAGGGTCCCAGGATTTATTTTTCTTTCGTATTACTTTACGCAAACAGTTATCTTTTAGGTCAATTAAGAATAAGAAAATATATGAGGATTTGAGGAGATGCTGGTCAAGGAATAAAAAATTTCTGTTAGATAAGAGGGATAAGTTCAAGAGATCTGTTGTACCATGTGGTGACTATAGTTAATAACAATGTAGTGTATTCTTGAAAATTGCTAAAAGAATATGTTTTAAGTGTTCTTAACACAAAAAGCAAGTATGAGAGGCGGTGCATGTGTTAATTAGCTCAGTTTCACCACTCAATAATGTATACATATTTCAAATTAACATGATGTACATAATACATATATATAATTTTGTCAATTAAAAAATAAGTTTATATTCAAATTTTTTAAAAGAATAAGAAAAATAAAAATATTTTATTTTACCTTCGTTAATTCCTTCTTCAAAGCTCTTTTCTTTCCTTAGGTAGATCTGAGTTTCTGACCTATTTAATTTTCCTTTCTTCAAAGAACTACTTTTTTTAAAGTTTAAATTTAAATTTTTAGTTCTGGGGTATGCATGCAGGATGTGCAGGTTTGTTACATAGCTAAACATGTGCCATGGTGGTTTGCTGCACCTAGGTACTAAGCCCAGCATGCATTCGCTGTGTTTTCTAATGCTCTCCTTCCCCCTACCCCCACCCCCAACAACAACAGGCCCCAGTGTGTGTCGTTCCCCTCCCTGTGTCCATATGTTCTCATTGCAAAGAACTACTTTTAACGTTTTTTGCAGGTCACATTGCTGGTGATGCATTTCCTCCATCTTCCTTTCTCCGAAAAAGTTTTTATTTCTCTTTCACTTTTGTGGGATAATTTTGCTGGATACAGAGGTCTAGGTTGGTGGAATTTCTTCTTTCATCACTTTAAATCCTCCACTCTCTTCATGTTTGCTTTTTGATGATAAATCTACTGTAATTCTTATACTTGTTCATCTGTGGTAAGGTGTTATTTTTTTCTCTGGTTTCTTTCGAGATCTTCTCTTGGACTTTTTCCTGCAGTTCGAGTGAAAGGCCTCAGTGTAGAGTTTTTGATAGTTACGCTCTTTGGGTTCTCTGAGCTTCTTTGATTTATGGTTTGGGGTCTGTTTGGAAAGCTATCAGTTTATTTCATTAAATAAAATAAATATAATTTAATTTATTAAATTTGGAAAGTTTGTTTACTGCTATTACTTAAGATATGACATCCATTTCATTCTCTTTTTGCCTTTTAGTATTCCTGTCATACATATATTACACATACTGAAATTATGCTACTGTTGTTGAGTGTTTTAAGGTGTTTTTTTAACTTCTTTTTTCTCATTTTTTCTTGTACTTTAGTTTGGGACATTTGTGTTGACCTATCTTTAAGCTCACTGCTTCTCTCCTCAGCTGTGTCTGGTCTACTTATGAGCCCATCAAAGGCAATTTTCATTTCTGGTTCAGTGTTTTTGATTTCTTGCATTTCCTTTGATTTTCTTCTCAGATATTCCATCTCTGCTTACATCACCCATCTGTTCTGGCATGTTTGTCCACTTTTTCCATGGCAGCCCTTAGCATATTCATCACAGTGGTTTTAAATGCCCCATTTAGTCATTCCAAATTCTCTGCTGTATCTCAGTCTGGTTCTGTTGCTTTCTCTGTCTCCTCAGATGTTTTCCTTGCCTTTTATCATGACTTGTAATTTTTTGCTGAAAACCAAATGCATTGTATAATATAATAAGAATTAAAGGAAATAGGCCTTACCTATAAGGTTATGTATTAATATGGCTGGCATCAGGCTCTTAATATTTGCTGTAGCTGTAGGTGCCAGAGGGTTCAAATTCACCTATTTCTTTTGTTTTTGTCCGACTTTTATGTCTTTGGACTTCCCTAAGAATGCTTTCTTGTGTCTAGCAGCTCCGTCAACTGTAATTCGTGGTGGTTATACTGCAGCCCTGTTGCTGTGGTGGGAAGGTGTTCCCGTCTCTTCAGATTGCCCGGTGGCAGTTTGTTCTGCATCCTCAGTTCTCTGAGGGGTCCAAGAAAGGTGGCTGAGCTTCTGTTTCCTCAGCCTTTTTCTTGTCATCAGGATGGGAGTGACAACTCCAAGCATTTTACATGTCGGAACTGAAACTGGATGTCCCTGTTCGGCTTTTTAAAGATAAATTTGCAGATGAATTTCTCACCAGTAGCTTGTGTGTCAGAAATCTGGGCATCTCCACTTCCCTAGTCCAGGAGCACAGATGCTCTGCTGTTGGATGGATGGCAGTAGTGAGTTTCAGTAGGGAATCAGACAGCACTTGAGCAACCCAGGATCTCCGTCCACTCAGCCTGCATTGACTTGCACTACTGCAGAGGAAACTGGGGTTGTCTGAGCTTCTTGTTCCAAAAGAATGCTCAGTGCTAGCTGGGCGCAGTGGCGCATGCCAGTACTCCCAGCACTTTGGGAGGCCAAGGCAGGTGGATCATGAGGTCAGGAGTTCGAGACCAGCCCGAGCAACATGATGAAATGCTATCTCTACTAAAAACACAAAAATTAGCTGGGCACAGTGGCACGCACCTGTAATCCCAGGTACTCAGGAGGCTGAGGCAGGAGAATCTCTTGAACCCGGGAGACAGAGACTGCAGTGAGCCAAGACCATGCCACTGCACTCCAGCCTGGGTGACAGGGAAAGGCTCAGTCTCAAAAAAAAAAAATGCTCAGTGCTTTAAAGCAGGGGTCTGGCTTGCACTTTCTCTTTCTCTCCACTGGTCTCTAATGTGAAAACCCAACAGTTTATAGACCATGGAAGCCTTCAGATTTCCATTCATCTGAAATGAAGTAACAAGGGGCCTGCATTAACTGTTTCCCGTGCCTTCAGTACCCATGGCAGTCTTAAGAGTCTCCTTAGCGCTTACTCTCAGGGCTCTGCCTTGATTTGACTGTGCAATGCAGATGTCAACATGAGATATTCTTACTTTTCATAGCTTTGTTTTGAATAGAGTAGGTATTTTAGGTGGTATACAGTTAATCGTTGCTTTTAATTTCACACATGACTGTAAACAAATTGGCTTCTCTTTGGTAACAGTTTTGTAGAGGAAATGGCTATGTGATGGTAGATGTTCCCGGAGAAGGGGAACATTCAGTTTGCAGAAACTGGTTTCTGTGGAATCTTTGCCAGTTTGGGTTTGTCTTTTGCATTAAGCCAACCAATAAGAAAATGTATAGGCCTACCTTGGAGAGCTCATGGTTCTGCTGCAGACCATTGCAGTAAAACAGGTATCACAATAAAGCAAGTCATGCACCTCCTCTGGTTTCCCAGTGCATATCAAAGTTATGATTACACTATACTGTAGTCTAGTAGGTGTGCAGTAGCATCGTATCTTTAAAAAGGGTACATAATTTAAAAATACTTCAGTGCCGACGATGAAGTATTTTTAAATTGAGGTATGTACACTTCATGTCTCTCTGTCGGTATATTACATATACCAAATACTTCATTGTCGGTATATGAAATATACCGACAGTGAGACGTGAAGTGCGCACGTGCTGTGAGGAAAATGGTGCTGACAGACTTGCTCCTTGCAGGCTTGCCACAGACCTTCAATTTGTAAACAACGCAGTATCTGAGCAGTGCGATGCAACGAAGTGAAATAAAACATGGCCTGCATGCAATTACTCCTTCAAGTTTGTTGCTGGGAATTTTCCATCAACATATGAAGAGCTCTCTCTGGAAATAAGGAAAATTTACAGTTCTAATCAGGAGTGTTTTGTTGCCTGGGAGAGCCAAGTTTGGGTGGACATTCAGATGCGAGGTCATGAGGTTTCAAAATCATCGACGTTGCCACCGTGCCAAAACCACACCCTCATCTCATCTTTTTTTTTTTTTTGCATTTTTTAAAAATTACTATACTTTAAGTTCTGGGGCACATGTGCAGATCCTGCAGGATTCTTACATAGATATACATGTGCCATGGTTGTTTGCTGCATCCATCCCCCCATCATCTACATTAGGTATTTCTCCTAATGCTATCCCTCCCCAATCCCCGCACCCCTTGCTATCCCTCCCCTAGCTTCCCCATCCCCCAACAGGTCCTGGTGTGTGATGCTCCCCTCCCTGTGTCCATGTGTTCTCATTGTTTAACACCCACTTATGAGTGAGAACATGCGGTGTTTGGTTTTCTGTTCTTGTGTCAGTTTGCTGAGAACGATGGTTTCAGGAAGCCAGAGTAGGCGCTAGTCTGTCATCTGACCACAGCCTCTTGCCTCCTTCTGTGGGTCATTGCTGAGAATTCTTCTCTTCATCCCACCCCTGTCGCATGTAGGCCTCTGGACCTTGCTGCCGTGACACTTTCTGCCTCTTTGAGGTGGGTTGGCCTCAACAGCCATAAGGTGAATTCTGCATGAGCCTGTAGCAGCTCCTTTTTTTTTTTTTAGGGCCATTCCCCATGTTTTCTAGATTAATATAGAAACGTTATTGGAGTGATATAATATTGAATTTTTCTATGCTTTGTCTAATGCACTCAAGCATTTTAATAAACCAGCAGTTATGATAATTTTAATGGGAGATTCTTGTTCCATTTTGCATAAGTGATGAACTTGAATTTGATTGAGTCTTTGAATGCGACTCCCGAGAGTATAAAGATCTAGTTCCTTAATGCTTTGAGGTTTGTTCCTGACTATTTTGATTCAAGTATTTATTCATTTTAAAATTATTCTATTTACCAGGGCATTTGAAAGGGAACAGTGTTTTGCCTGTGGCTTTCTAATTAACCTAATCTGATTACTGTGTGTTTTTTATGAAACAGTAGGCAGAGTGTGCTAGCAAAGTTTTAGGTACAGCAGGCTTAGCAACTATGGTCCCACAAATTAAATGTTATTTATGGTAATAGCTACATGTAGGTCCATGGGTGTTACTCAGAATAATGTCACTGTTTCTGGTGTTTGAATTGGGCAATAATTGAGGAATACATTTGGGTATAAATTTAATTCTATTCTAGCATTGCTATTTTGCGTGATTATAAAACCAAAAGGTTTAATTCTTTATTTCCTCTTTGAAGCTTCATTTGAAATCTTACTTTGATCTTATGTTTAGTAAAATATTTTTAGTAAATTGGCATAGTTAAATTTATACCAGAAAAGTAATAACTGGTCTTTGTTTAGTCTGCTATATGACAGGCTTTGTAATATGTAATAAAACAAATTTATGATATTTATTTGCCCCAGTGATTTTAAGTGACCTCTTTTTGTCTTATAACTTACGTTTATATATCTTCTTTTTTAAAAGAAGGAATTGAGGTTCCCAAAATTTAGGAAATTTTTACAAACTGGTTATGTGACTAAGCAGCAGAGTTACGCTCTTCACCCATATTTTTTTTTCCACATTTAATTGTGAATATCTCAAGTATATACACAAATAAAGAGAATCACATATTGAACCCTATGCATCTGTCACTCAGCTATAGCTGCCAGCCACTCCCAGACATTCTCTGGTCATCAGTACCCCACCACTTCTCCCTTGGATGAAGAAAGCAAGCCTGAGACATCATAGTATTTCATTTCAAAATACGTACGTGTGTGTGTACCTCTAAAAGAGAAGGTGACCCTTATTTTTTATTTCTAACATAATATAGTCACAATGCTGTGATCACAACTAATAGATGTCAGTAATTTGCTTTATCATCAGATATCTCCCGTTCACATTTCTCTGTATCTGTCTGTTTCTCTCCTTTTGCATTGGGTTGTTATGTCTCTTCAGTCTCTCTGTCTCTCTTTACTTTCCCTTGCTGACCCCAAAGAGCAGGGGCTGCCAGAGCTCCCATGTCTCCTGATTATCCTTCAGGAAATAAACCACTGAGATAGACAATTAAATGGTGATATGTGACAGTGAGTTTAAGCCACTCTCTGTGGTTAAGCCACCTGCCCATTATACTGGTTCAGTTATTTCATTTTCCTTTGGATTTTAGGGATTTGAATTAATTTTTGATTTAATCTTGTTTCCTGGTTATGTAAGACGTTTACTCTTACAAAGTCAAATTTACACAATACAGTGTTTCCTTCTGAAAATTCTGGTTGTCATCTCCATCTTCTCTCTCCCGCTTCTGTTCCTTGCCTCCCCACTCCCCATTCGTATAGTAACTACTCTGTTAGATTTTTGCTTTGTCCTTTCGTTTCTAAATTATAAGCAAGTACTTACATTGTAGACATACTGCATGTATATGGGCCTACCCTGCACACTGTTCCAGTCTTTGGTTTTATTTTACCTATGTATTTGTTTGTTTGTTTAGTTAAGACAGAGTCTTGCTCTGTCTCCAGGCTGGAGTATAGTGGCTTGATCTCAGCTCATTGCAACCTCCGCCTCCCAGGCTCAAGGGATTCTCCTGCCTCAGCCTCCTGAGTAGCTGGGACTACAGGCGTGGGCCACCATGCCCAGCTAATTTTTGTGTTTTTAGTGGAGAGGGGGTTTCACCATGTTGGCCAAGATGGTCTCAATCTCTTGACCTTGTGATTCGCTCACCTCAGCCTTCCAAAGTGCTGGAATTACAGGTGTGAGCACCCCGGCCCAGCCTTTGGTTTTGTAACTTAGTGATATCGCCTGGGGTCAGTCCATAGCAGTAAATAAAGATATTTCTTCTTCTTCTTTACTGCATAATGCGGTTTACCATTTGTCTTTTTTATTTGCTTCTGGTAGTATTTATATGTATTTTATATAGTTACGTTTATCAGTCTTTCCCTTATTACTTTGGAGTGTGAGTTGTAGGAAATACTTCTCAAGTTTCATGTTAGAGAGGAATTCCATGTTTTATTTTAATACTTAAGTGGGGTCTCTCTATCTCCATTTAAGTTTCTAATCTATTTGGAATCAGTTCTGATATAACTGGTGAGCAACAGATGTGTATTTTCCTTGTGCCATATGGCCACCTGGTTTTTTCAGTACTACTTATTAAAAATATATGTTTCCCTCAATTATTTTAAATGACCCCTTTGTCACATACTAAATTACCATAGACAAGTGTGTTTGTTTCTGGGTGTTTCAATTTTATTTTATTGGTCTGTCAATTCATGGGCCAATGCTATACCATTTTAATAGTGGGGCTTTAAATACATTTTAATATCTGGAAGGGCTAGCCTTCCTTATTGATCTTTTATGGAGTTTCTTTTGTGATTCTTGTTTGGCTGTTCTTCCAAATGAACTGTATAATCAGTTTGTCTGGCTTCTAGGAGACAATGACAGCTCTTTTTTAAATCAGTATGGCATTAAATTTATAGATTAACTTTAGGAGAATTAACATCTGTTTGATATTGTATCTTCTTATCCGAGAATATGTTTCTTTCAGTTTATTCAAAATACTCTTTACTTTCTCAAGCATGCCACCATTTTCTTTATATAGGCTTTAGACATTTTTTTGTCAAGTTCACACCTAGTTTTAGTCTTTATATATGTATTTTGCTATGACAAATGTGGTCTTTTCTCCTATTCCTTTTTTTTTTTTTTTTTGAGACAAGATCTTGCTCTGTCACCCAGGCTGGAGTTCAGATGTGCAATCTCAGCTCACTGCAACCTCCACCTGCCAGGCTCAAACGATTCGCCTGCCTCAGCCTCCCAAGTAGCTGTGCACCACCACACCTGGCTAATTTTTGTACTTTTGGTAGGGATGAGGTTTCACCATGTTGCCCAGAATGGTCTCAAATTCCTGCACTCAAATGATCCACCCGCCTCAGCCTTACAAAGTGCTGGAATTACAGACATGAGCCACTGTACCTGGCCTTCTATTACATTTTCTAACTGGTTATCTGTGTTATAGATAAACATTATTGATTTTTGTTTACAGACATACCTCAGAGAATTGCAGGCTTGGTTCCAGACCAGTGCAATAAAGCAAATATCACAATAAAGCAAGTTACCAATTTTTTAGTTTCCCAGTGCATATAAAACTATGATTACATTATACTGTTGCCTATTAAGTGTGCAGCAGCAGTATGTCTAAAAAATTATGTATATATATATTGATTTAAAATACTTTATTGCTAAAATACGCTAACGGTCGTCTGAGCCTTCAGCAAGTTGTCATCTGTTTGCTGGTGAAGGGTCTTGCCTAGATACTGATGGCTGCTGACTGACTGGTGGTGGTTGCTGAAGGTTGGGGTGGCTGTGACAATTTCCAAAAATAAGACAGTGTTGAAGTTTGCTGCACTGATTGGCCCTTCCTTTTACAAAAGATTTCTCTGTAGCATGCAATGCTGTTTGATAGCATTTTACCCACAGTAGAGCTTTCTTCAAAATTTGAGTCAGTTCTCTCTAACCTTTCTGCTGCTTTATCAAGCAAGCTTATATCATATTCTGAACGCTTTGTCGTCATTTGAATAATGCCTGCAACATCATCACCAAGAGTAGATTCCAGCTCAAGAAACAACTCTCTTTGCTCATCTGTAAGAAGGAGCTGCTCATCCGTTAAAGTTATCTCATGAGATTGCAACAATTCAGCCACATCTTTAGGCTTCACTTATAATTCTCCTGCTATTCCTACCACATCTGCGATTACTTCCTCCACTGAAAATTTGAAAACCGCAGGGTCATCCGTGAGGATTGGAATCAACTTCTTCCAAACTCCTGTTAATGTAGCTATTTTGACCTCCTCCCATGAATCACAAATGTTCTTAATGACATCTGGAATGGTTAATCCTTTCCAGAAGGTTGTCAATTTACTTCACCCAGATTTATTATAGGATCATTACCTATGGCATCTCTAGGCTTATGAATGCATTTCTTAAATAATAAGACTTGAAAGTGAATTACTCCTTGACCCATGGGCTGCAGAGGAGATGTATTGGCAGGCATAAAACTGACATTAACCTTCTTGTACATCTCCATCAGAGCGCTTAGGTGTATTGTCAATAAACAGTAATATTTTGAAGGGCATATTTTTTTCTAAGCATTAGGTCTCAATAGTGGGCTTGAAATACTAAGTAAACCATGCTTTAAACAGATATGCTGTCATCCAGGCTTCGTTGTACCATTTCTAGTGCATAGGTGGAATAGATTTAGCATAATTCTTAGGGGCCTTGGATTTTCAGAATGGTTGATGAGTATTGGCTTCAACTTTAAGTCACCAGCTGGATTAGCTCCTAGTAAGAGAGTCATTCTGTCCCTTGAAGCTTTGAAGCCAAGCATCATCTTCCCCTCTCTAGCTATGAAAGTCCTAGATGGCATCTTCTTCCAATATAAGGCTGTTTTGTCTGCACTGAAAATCTGTTGTTTAGTGTATCCACCTTCATCTGTTACCAGCTGGATCTTCTGGACGACTTGCTGCAGCTTCTAGATCAGCACTTGCTGCCTCAGCTTCTTAAACTTCAGGAACCAACCTCTGTTAGCTCCAAACTTCTTGTCTGCAGCGTCCTCACCTCTCTGAATTGAACTGAAGAGAGTTAAGAGCTTGCTGTGGATCAGATTTTGGCTTAAGGGAATGTTGTGTCTGGTTTGATCTTCTATCAGACCACTCATACTTTCTCCTATCAGCAGTAAGGCCGTTTCCTTGATTGTCCGTGTGCTCACTGGAGTTGCACTTTAAATTTCCTTCAAGAACTTTTCCTTTGCATTCGCAACTTGCTAATGCACACAACTCTTGGTTCAAGAGGCCTAGCTTTCAGCCTATCTAGGCTTTTAACATGCCTTCCTCACTAAACTTAATCACTTCTAGTTTTTGATTTAAAGTGAAACATGTGACCTTTCCTTTCACTTGAACACTTAGAGGCCATTGTAGGGTAATTAATTGGCCTAAATTTCAAGATTGTTGTGTCTCAGGGAACAGAGAGGCAGGGGCATGACCAGTCTATGGAGCAATCGGAACACATGCATTTCTCAATTAAGTTCACTGTCTTATATGGGCACAGTTCATGGAGCCCCAAAACAATTATAATAGTATCATCAAAGGTCACTGATCACAGGCCACCATAACAGATATAATAATAATGAAAGAGTTTGAAATGTGCTGAGAATTATGAAAATATGACAGAGACAAAGTAAGCACCTGATGTTGGGAGAATGTTGCCCATAGACTTACTCAATGTAGGGCTGCCACAAACCTTCAGTTCATTAAAGAAAAACTCAGCATCTCTGAAGCATGACAAAGTGAAACACAATAAAACAAGGTATGCCCGTATTTACTGTACAACTAGCTTTCTTCTTAGATTTCCTTTCTTTTTCTGGTGTTTGTTTTGTAGGGATTCTTTTGTTTTTCCACATGTGAGTACATAAACATATGCTCTGCAAATAAAGAGAATTTTAACTTCTTTCATGAATGTTATTTCCATGGTTGATTTATCTTGTCTATGTACGTGGGCTAGTACTTCAAACTTAGTGTTGAAGAGTGAGCTTGTCTTGTTCCAGACTATAGCAAGAAAAGTTAGTTTTCCTTTGTTAATTAAGATGCTGGCTTTTGAGGTGAGGTGTATGTTGCGTAAGTATATATTTTCTATCTCGTTAGGCATGATTTCATCCTATCTCTCCGTTTCTGTTTTATTGAGTGTTTCTCATATGAATGAATGCTGACTTTTTCACATACCTTTGGTACATTTGTAGAGATGATCATATGATTTTCCTTTAGCTCTGGTAACAGGATGGATTATATTTGCTAATGTTGAATCACTCTTGCATTTCTGGAATGA
This sequence comes from Plecturocebus donacophilus, assembly GCA_004027715.1. Lineage (NCBI taxonomy): Eukaryota > Metazoa > Chordata > Mammalia > Primates > Pitheciidae > Plecturocebus > Plecturocebus donacophilus. The sequence continues at coordinate 16,313 of PVKP010019089.1, read as the reverse complement.
ACTGTATTTGGATTAACTGTCTTCCTGAATCTACAGCCTCCATGACTTTATCTGGAAGCTGGGCAAGGTCTTGGTCTAGCTTATAACACCAGTGCCTAAAATAATGTTTAATATCTACTTATTGAAAGACTATGGAGTGAGTTTTCTTCCTTTTAAAGATAATACTTTTTTGTTGTTGGCGAGATGGAATCTCACTTTGTTGCCCAGGCTGGAGTACAGTGGCATGATCTTGGCTCACTGCAATCTCCACCTCCTGGGTTCTAGCGATTCTCCTGCCTCAGCCTGCTGAGTAGCTGGGATTACAGGTGCGCGCCACCACACCCTGCTAATTTTTGTATTTTTAGTAGAGACAGGGTTTTGCCATGTTGGCCAGGCTGGTCTTGAGCTCCTGATCTCAAGTGATCCACCCACCTCACCCTCCCAAAGTGCTAGAATTATAGGCATGAGCCACCACACCCAGCCAAGATTATACTTTTAAAAATAAAAAGCAATGCATGTTTCTCATAAATTATTTAAACAATACAGAAAAGAACAGCAGCAAAAACTATGAATTATCCAGAAGTATACCATCCAGAAATGGTCAGACTAATATTATATGGTCATAAATTCAGAAATCTATCGATTATATAATGATACAAGATACAAGCTATGAAAGAATAATGTGTATGTTTAAAAAAATGTGTTTGAAATTAACAGGAGACTAGAAACGAAACCGAAGAGACAATACTAAATTTCAGATTATAGGTCTCTCATCACAAAGCACATTTGTTTCTAGAGTTAAAAAAAAAAAATCCCAATCTGTTTACAGATCCTCTTCACTGTAATTTATCTCTTCCTTCTTCCACGAAATGACTGTGGAGATCTCACTCTCCCCCATGCCATTACTTTGAATTTTCATTCATGTCTGCTCTGTTCCTTGCTGTTTCTAAATTATTTATTAGATTTGCAGTGGTGGGGTTTTAATTCTCACGTTGTAATTGGTTTCCTTGGTTCTGACTCTGGCCTTCTTTTCATCATAGTCTTGTTTTTCTCACTTCAAGTCCTTCCTTTGTTGAGTTTATGTGTGTGTTAGGTTCCACTAGGTTCTTGTGGGGAGCTTCGGCATCTGGGTGGATGTTTCTTTTCCTTTTTTTAAAGCTCTGTTTCCGCCAACCTTGTGTTTGCTCGATAAGCTGGGATGTGCTTGCATGCATCCTGCCAGCACTCTGTCCTGCTCATGCTCTATGTACTCACTGTCCTTGTGCTCCTGGGCTTGACCCCGACAATTGTCCCCTACCCCGACAGCCTTCATACTCCGCAAGGGCCAGTTCATCTTCTCCTGTCTGAGTCTCCGTTTCAGACATGGATGTTGCCTTTGGCCTTGACTGTCTAACTCAGGAGAGGGTGGAGACTCCTGAGTCCCTGTGAGATGTCCCCTTGGATGAGCCACGGGCAGTTCTGCTCCAGTGAGTGTCACCCATCCCTCTGTCCTGGCCCTTTCTTTCTTGGTTGAGCTCCTGAGTTGCTATGTAGGAGCTTCTGTTTTAAAGGGATTTTAAAACATTGTCCTAAAACTACCTGCACCCAGCTCAGACCCCGTCACCCCAGACTTGAAGATATGAGTGCCAGTTCTCAGGTTCTGACTCCTCACCTGAGCTCATGGAGGTGAGGGTCGGGGGGATGTGGCACTTTCAGTGCCTTTTCTTCACTTATTTCTGTCCTGCCCCACACCCCCCTTCTAGTTCATGACAGGACATCGTGCCCCTTTCTTCCTGTCTTGATTGCCACTGGTGACACTCATAAGCTGTTTGTCCTGCTCATCTCATGAAGAGCCAGGTGAGGGACCTGCGGTCCATGTCACATGGAGGCAAACCTCGGGGCATGTGGGGGTCTCCTCCCAGGCTCCGTCGTTCCTTCTGACATTCTCAGTCACATGCCCTAATGCTCACTGCATTTCCTCCCACCCCAGTTCCTTCCTCAGCAACACAGGGATGGGAGCTCTCTTACAGGTCACTGGAGGCAGAGAACAATCCGCACACGTAAAGCAGCTGCGGTGATACCTTGCACATAACAGGGATTATTTTTAGAATGACTGTAAAGATGCTCAGAACACCCAACCCCAACATATGGAGCTCCGGCGTACACATTTCCTGAGGTCCAGTGTGCACATTTCCTGAGGGCTTCATGCACAGGTGTGACATATGTAATTTTTCGAAATCTCACAATGGTCCTATGGGATAAGAATTACCACTGAGCCTACCTTCCCCTTCCCTCCCCTTTCTCCCTCCCTCCCTTCTTCTCTCTCTCTCTCTCTCTCTCTTTTATTTTTTTCTGAGACAGAGTCTCACTCTGTCACACAGGCTGGAGTACAGTGGCATGATTCAGCTCACTGCAACCTCTGCCTTCCAGGTTCAAGCGATTCTCCTGCCTCAGCCCACCAAGTAGCTGAGATTACAGCTGTCCACCACTACAACCTGGCTAATTTTTGTATTTTTAGTAGAGTCGGGGTTTTGCCATGTTGGCCAAGCTGGTCTTGAACTTCTGACCTCAGGAGATCCACCCACCTCGACCTCCCGAAGTGCTAGGACTACAGACATGAGCCACTGCACCGGCCCCCTGGGCACCTCCTATAGTCAGAAAAGCCAGGGTTCAGGGAGGGTCATCCACACACACTGGACTTGGACCCTGGGAGACCTGGTGTAGGGCCTGTGCTTTGAGCATGTTGCTACCTCTATGGGAAAGCAGGTGAGGCAGTTTTGTCAGGGAAAGTAAGTACTGCAACGGTGATAATACCTCGGGATTACGGGAACTGAAAGTATGTTAAAAGGGATTACACTGATAGCTATCATTATCACGATATTCAGATTAGTGACTTCTCTCTGAGTATATTTTTATGTGTAATAATACATTCAATTATAGGGGAGACAGAAATTCACCTCGACTCTTCTAGGGTTTTCAGCTGGGCCTGTGAATCAAATTGACCCAAGACAAATTAATAGGAATAAAGCACACCGATTTGTATAAGGTTTATGTGACTCAGGAGCCCTCATAAGGAAATGAAGACGCAGAGAAGTGGCAAAACCCAAACGCTTTTATACCAGGATGAGCAGAGACAGGCAGCTGGGACGGGTGCGCCATGCTGGGAGAATGGAGGAGGAAGAATCGTTTTCTCAGGGTCTCTTAGCTCTTCCTCCCCATCGAAGAGTGTTTCTGTTCTCCTGGCGCGGGACGGCATCTTTCGCACGGGGATGTTGAACTCCTATTTTCAGGAAGGAAAGGGGTGATTAGAATGTCCTTCTTGCATCTGCCGTTTTTCAAGGATCTTTAACTGAAAACAGTCAGTACGCCAGATCTCCATATGTCGGGGTTGGGTGTTCTGAGCATCTTCACAGTCATTCTAAAAATAATTCCTGCTACGTGCAAGGTATCACCGCAGCTGCTTTATGTGTGCGGATTGTTCTCTGCCTCCAGTGACCTGCAAGGGAGCTCCCATCCCTGTGCTGCTGAGGAAGGAACTGGGGTGGGAGGAAATGCAGTGAGCATTAGGGCCACGCCGCTGGGGAGGGGAGGCATCTGAGTTGGGGACACGTCCACTCAGCGCCCAGGCCAGAGTCTCGCTGTGACACTGTGCTGAGTCCGCTGCTTTGCCTGGTCCTGTGAACTGTCATTATCGGTAGTGAAAGTGTCTAAAACAAGTCACCACACTTTCAAAACACGCATTTTTTTCCTGTGGGTCTCAGATTCACTACTATAACTTCCTCTTGAGAAAAAATATGAAACAAGTTTAAAAACTGGCATAGCATTATCAGAAACAAAAGTGGCTGTTTTTAGAAATGTCCTGAATTATAAAAGTTAATTAAAACTAAGATATTGTCGTGTGGTATCCTGAACTTGTCACATATAGCCTTTTCCACGAGAAAAGCATACCTTTTTCTTCTCTGTGAGTGTGATTCTCTCAGTGTCCTCATGGCTTCTGGAATTTTAGGACGACCATTGCCTTTCATATTCAGGGGCACTGCCTTGCACCCTAATGCCCCCCATTTAGGAGATGCAGCATGCTCAGTTCCTCTCCCTCATCCCCAAGGATCCTTGTGCCCGATTCAGGCTTTTTTCCTCGTATCCTGACTCCAGGTTCCTGCCTGTGCTGAATGCTCAGGTATCCCTGCCACAGTCAGCCTGGACCCACCCCATTTGCCCCAGTAGGCACTGCTTCCCATCCCAGAGGACCACCAGCAACAACCCACTGGCTTATCGTAGCTGCCTGGGGCCCTGGGGCCCACGTATGGCCCAATCCAACAGTCAGTGATGAGACTCCCCTCATCTGACCCCACAGCAACATTTGAAACACATGCTCCACGCGGCTTCCCATTCAGTAGAGCTGCTCAGTCCTCCCCTACGTCACTTGCTGGCTTTTCTTCCTAAAGGGGAGGTACTTCAGCTCCAAGCCCTGAGTCTTCCTCTCTATCCAGCTTCCCTCTCTAAATGTGCTTTCAACCAGACCCATGGCCTTAAAAACTATCTTTAGTCCAGCTTGTTTTTTGGCCTCCAGGCTCACGTATCTAACTGCCCAGTCAACATCTCCATATGGATGTCTGGTAGGCATTTCCATTTTAACACATCCAAAGCAGAATTCCTGACTCCACTCCCAGGTCTGTCCCTCTCCCCGCTGTTCTGTCCCAGTAATGGATACTGCCATTTACTCGGTTTCTCAGGCCAAAAATTTAACAGTCATCCTTGACTCTCCCCCTCCCCCTCTTCTTTCCCTCTCAGCAAGGTGCATCAACAAGACCTGTTAGCTCTGCCTTCATGGTATGTCCAGGGTCCACACACTTCTTATCTCCAGCTCGACCTCCCTGGTCTGAACCACTGTAATCTCTTGCTGGACCAAGGCAGCTGAAATACTCCCCCTGGCGCCACTCCTGCCTTTGAATCCTGTATACCACACAGAAGCCATTATGAACTTTTAGAAACCTGTAAGTCACCTCATGTCACTCCCCAGCTCAAAATTCTCATGTGTCTTCTAGTCTCACTCAGAATAGTAATCTGAACTCATTGCGCCTGACAAGCTCCAGTAGGACTTGTCCTCTGCCCATCTTCTGGAACCAGCAACTCCGGCAGATAACTTAAATGAAAAGTTTACCTTTGCATTTGATGAGCCTTTTATGTATTCATTCCACCAATACTTACTGAGTGCTTTTCAACTATTAGCATGTTCTGAGCATTTGAGATAGATCAGGGAACAAATCAGACCAAGACCTCAGCCCTCATGGAGCTCACATCCTAATGAAGGTGAATAGTAATAAACTACAAAAGGTAATGTCTGTTAGGAAGTAGAATGTGGTACAGTTGGCTGAGGGAGCGATGGGGGCAGAAACTGTCATGGTAAATAGGATGGGGACAGCAGAGCTGATTGAGCAGGTGACTCTTCAGCCAAGTGAGGGAGTGAGGAGGGAAAGGAGTTTGCCTTGCGATGTCTAAGGCAGAGGGAATGGTCAGTACAGAGGCATTGAGTGGGGTGGGCAGCTCTGAGAGCAACCAGGTGGCCCTGTGGCTAGAGGGAAGTGAGCAGTGGGGAGGGAAGAGACACGGTCATAGAGGAAGGGAGCGGGAAAGAAACCGCAGGGCCTTCCAAGTCAATCTAAGGCCTCTGCCTATTACTCTGTGTGCTGTGGGGAGCCATTGGGAGGTGTTAAGCCGAGAGTGGTGCTGGATGACTTAATTTTTAAAGGCCCACTCTGGTTGCTGAGTTGAGAGCAGGCTGCTTGGGAGGTCTTGGAGGAGGGAACAGGTAAGAAGGCTGTAACAGTGTCGTGGTTGTTTAATGGCCATGTCATTCTATGGTTTTGAGTGATTTTCTTAGTGTTAATTTCTATTTTTCTTGCACTGTGGTCCGAGAGTATGGTTGTTATGATTTCAGTTTTTTTTTTTTTTTTTTTTGCATTTGCTGAGAATTGTTTTATGGCCAATTGTGTGGTCAGTTTTAGAGTATGTGCCATGTGCAGATGAGAAGAATGTATATTCTGTTGATTTTGGGTGGAGAGTTCTGTAGATGTCTTTTAGGTCCACTTGGTCATGTGTCAAGTTCAGGTTCCAAACATTTTGTTAGTTCTCTGCCTCGATGATCAGTTCAATATTGTCAGCGGAGTGTTGATAAAGAAAATGTGGTACAGCAGGGCATGGTGGCTCACGGCTGTAATCCCAGTACTTTGGGAGACCAAGGCACATGGATCACCTGAGGTCCGGAGTTCGAGACCAGCCTAGACAGCATGGTGAAATCCTTTCTCTACTAAAAATACAAAAAATTAGCTGGGCATCGTGGTGAGCATCTGTAGTCCCAGCTACTCAGGAGGCTGAGGCGGGAGAATCACTTGAACCCAGGAGGCAGAGGTTGCCGTGAGCCAAGATCATGCCATTGCACTCCAGCCTGGGCAGCAAGAGGAAAACTCTGTCTCAAATAATAATAATAAAAATAATAGTAATAAATTTGAAAAAAAAAAAAAAACAGTGTCATGGTTGGTTTTATGTGTCAGCGTGACCATGGGCTATCTGTCTGAAATCAGTCAGTTTGGTTGAAATCATCCGAGAAAAGCATTAAGCATTTCTGTGCAGTTGACTACATCAACTAAGAAAACAAATAGTAACTTGTTCAGAATGCATAATACAAATGTAAAAGACTGAAATAGCTGCGAGCAGATATGAACTAGTGATGACATTAAAATGGCCTCTTTTTGTTGCCTTTTCAGTAGCTACGCCTGGGGCTGAGGAGGACACAGCAGGTGCCAGCAGCCCCATATTTCAAGTGGCAGGCCAGGCCACCCAGCCCCTGCGAAGGAGTGTCGTGTGGACTCCAAAGTGTCTTAGAAGCTTAGGGTGGAGTGGGTGCAAGGTGGCTCAGAGTAGAAGCGGCCCCTTTGAGCCTGCTCAGACTAGCCTTTTCCTCCCCAGGGTAATGCAGGGTTGGTTAGGTCTGGGGTCGCTGGGATCAGCTCAGCTCATGAACCCGATTGGGATCCTCAGCAGGCGACTGTGCAGCATTAGAAACAATTCCGGATGTGATGCCAGTCTTCTATTATTGTGGCATTTGGAGATAAATGTTGTGTAATTGATTTGGAGAATAAACAATATGTAAACAAATAAACATAAAAACAGGGAACATTTCGAGACAGAATGTTCCAAAATTGACAGGCCTTGCAAATTGCTCAAGGGTTCCAAAACTGTTCTTCTTTCTTGTGGGAAACATCCCATTTGCACTAACCCTCTTTTTACATTTCTGTGAAATGCGTTTAAATGGTTGGCAGAAAAAAATGGGATCTAATTATTTTTGGCAAGCAGGATAAGGTTATAAATATGCCCATTTTGAAGCTATTGCGAGAGCTCTTTTCTCCATTAATTTCTCATTCATTTGAAAATCTAATATAAAGTGCTCTTGCTGTTAATGGACTTAAACTTTATCAACTTTGAGTAGAACTAATTTTTATTTTCCTTCAGCCGGCAAAGGATACTGCTGCAGTGTGAGTGAGCTGCATCTTCCTTTAAAACATGGGACTCTACACCTCCCTCCCTAACTCACAAGCATCATTCTACTTTATAAAAGTCAGTGAATGGGGATTTTCTCTATCAAATACCAAGATGATAAGTTGAGTAAACAGCTTGGACTCATGATAAATTTAACAGGTATTTTAAAAAAAATCTTGGTATGAAAAATTTTTAAATGGCTTTTTTCAAAATAGTTTGTGGTTTTCCATTTTTGTTATGTGGTCTTACTGGAAGAGAAGCTTCCACTCAACTGTCAGGTCAGATATTTGCAATATGAGCATAAAGAGGAAAATGGGCCACAAACTGAGCAAACATCAAAAATGAAAAATCACAGGGAAATGGGCATGAGTTTAGAGCTTCAATATGCAAAGTTAAACAAATAAAGACCCTGTGTGTCCTAGTTTGTTCAGCCTGGCGGTAACAAAATACCATAGGCAGGGTAATTTACAAACAATAGACATTTATTGCTCACAGTTCGGGAGGCTTAGAAGTCCAAGCTGAAGGCACAAACAGATTGCGTGTCTGGCGAGGGCTCAGTTGCTTCATAGATGGTGTCTTCTCACTGTGTCCTTATGTGGTGAAGGGACTAGGAAGTTCTCTGGAGCTTCTTTTATAAGGACACTAATTCCATTCATTAGGGTATGCCTTCATGATTTAATCACTTCCTAGAGACCTCACCTCTTAATACTATCACATGGGGTATTATGTTTCTGTATATTAATCTCATGGGCTACAAACGTTCAGACTAAAGAACCAGCGTTTCCAAAATGCTGTTTCCACTGGGTCACTCCCAGGTATCCATCATTGAATGGACAGCCATGCCTCTGCTGAGTCAAAGGTAACATTTGGAGACATGAAATCAGACATAAAACTTAGTATAAAAAGTTTGAAACCACATTTATTTACTAAGTGTTTCTCTGTCAGCTCTGTTATACTGCCAATTACAGTAAAGACAGGCAGATAGCGTAGAGAACAAAGTGCTCTGATTATCTGAAATTTTTGTTCCTGAAAACTTGAAGGACATACATAAGTAAAAGTAAAATATCAAACATTATCTAATCCTTATTTGATAAACGAAGACCTCTCAGTGCTTCAAGGAAGTCCCTAAAAACTAACAGTGCTTTTCTTGATTCTGTTAAATAAAATTACCTTTATTTTTTATTTTACAGCAAGTATTATTTTAGGTAGCAAAAATTGTAAAAAAAAAAAAACCAAAAAACTGTTTTAAATAGCCCATGATCATACTGTCAAAAAACTCCTATTGATATTATAAAATTAAAATATGAGTAGCATGGTTAGAAAATTCAAACTGCAGAAAAATACTAAATGGGAAAGTTAGGCATCCTTCCCACCTGTATTTCAATCCTTCTCCCTAAAACTTCCATTTTGAATAGTATTTTTTAGTTCTTTCAGAAAACACTGATGATGCATAGCCACATATATTTACCTGTATAGAAATTATTTTTTAAATGGAAACAAAAGGATCATATTAAGACTATGTTCTCTACCTCACTTCCTTCTCATAATAAATCTTGGTAATTGTTCATACCAACACACAGAATTTTAACTCATTCTTCCTAATAGCAACATATATTCCATTTTAACCCAGTGTTTCTCTACCATTGGTGATGCCATGCCTCAGATCCATCTATCCCATCCACTTGTCCATTTATCTATCCACTCATCCATCCATCTACTCACCCACCCATCCATCCACCCACCCACTCATCCATCCACCCACCCACTCATCCACTCACCCACCCACCCACCCACCCATCCATCCATTTATCCATCTACCCCCCCATCCATCCATTTATCCATCCATGCACCCATCCATCTACCCATTAATCTGTTCACCTCTCTATCCATTCACCCATCCATCCATTTATTCATCTATCAGTCTATTCACCCACCCACATATCCATCCATCCATCCATTCATTTACCCACCCACCCACCCATCCATCTACTTATCCATCCATCCATTCATTCATCTATCCATCCACCCAGCTACCTATCTACCCATTCACCCATCTATCCATCCTTCCATTCATCCATCAATCTACCCATCCATTCATCCATCCACCCATCTACCTACCCATCCATCCATCCATTCGTTCACTCACCCGTCCATCTACCTACCCACCCACCTATTCATCCATTCACCTACCCATCCACCCATACATTTATCCACCCACCCATCCATCACCCACCTACTCATCCATCTACCTACCCAACCATTTGATCAACAGATAATTTTTGAGTGCTTTATGCTAGATTATATTCTAGGCTCTGGGGATACTGCAGCAAGTAAAAATAAACAAAATATACCTGCTTCATGAAGCTTACCTCCTGGTGAGGGAAGACATAGAATAAAAGTATAGTTAAATAAGTTAGCTATATTATATAAGGTGATCATTACAGCCAGAAAGGGGATCAGAGAGGGTCAGTTGCCACAGGATGGGGATTTTGATTTTTCACAGGGAGGCCAGAGGAATCCTCACTGAGAGGTGACTTGAGAAAGAAGAATGTCCAAGCCAGTTAGATGTCTGGTTAAGAAGGCCCTAGGCAGAAGGAAGAGCAAGTAAGCTCTGTGGTGCTGGAGCCTGGCTGGTGAGTTGAAAGAACAGCCAAGAAGCCAGTGTGCCGCAGCCAAGTGACATGGGGCTGAGTGGTATGTAAAGGGTGACGCTGAAGAGGCAGCAGGTCACCTCCACCACTGCATCTTTGCAGCAGAGGCCCAGACATCATGGAGCAGACACAAGCCATCCCCACTGTGCCTGGAGAATTCCTGACCCACAGACCTCACACGCATAGCAAAGTGGTTTTTCGCTGCTGAGGTTGAAGGAGTTTGTTAAGAACCAGTAAGCTGTAGTCAAAACTCCTAAAACAAGAATACTAAGAGTTTTTAACATGAATACTTGTTGAATGCAGTTCTGTAATTGTCTTAATCTCTCACATAATCATAAAATATTTCTTCACTTGTTATGGGTAAACCAAGCTTCTTGGATCCAACCTTATGTGGTCATGGTGTGTTATCATTTTTATATATTTCTGGTTTATTTCCAGGGACATTACTCTTCTTCTGTCTTTCTTTCAAGTCATGTTTGTTAACGTTTTGTTTAGGATGTTTGCATTTATATTCATGAGAGAGATGGTCCTGTCATTTTCCTTCATGAAAGGTCTCGTTAGAGGTTGGTACTAAGATTATGCTGCCTTTAGAAAACACAATGAATAGTTGTTTTCCTGTTTTCTGGAAGAGTTCACTTAAGACTGGTAGTATCACCTCCTTAAGTGTTCAGTAGAGTTCACTGTTGAAGTTATCTGGCCATGGGATTTTATTTCATGGGAAGTGCTGAATTATGGATTCAATTTCTTTAATAGTTACAATATATTCAAATTCAGTATTTCTTCTTCTTCTGTCAGTTTTGGTGGGTTGTATTTTTCTAAGCAGTCCTCCATTTTATCTAAATTTTCAAATGTAGTCTTACAAATTTGTTGATAATATCCTGTTACTGTCTTTCTAATGCCTGTAGGACAAGTGATACCCTCTTTCCATTTCTCATACTAGTGACCTATGCTTTTAGTTTGCTTTCTTCATCAATCTTGCGTCAGACTTACCAGTTTTATTAGTTAGCAATGAATTGTTTTTCACTTTTTATTATATTTTGAAATTTTATTTCATTGCTTTCTGTATTATTCCTTTTTTTCTCTCTTTTCTGGAAATTTGGTTTTCAGTTCTTTATCTAAATTCTTGAGATGAATGCTTAGGTCATTAATTGGCAGCTTTACTTACCTAATAAATGCTTTCAGGGCTATAAATTCCCTCTAAACACAGCTTGACTTGTATTCTATTAGTTTTAATATGATCATTCTGTTCAAATTATTTTCTAATATTGATTATAATTTCTTCTTTGATTCATAGGTTACTTAGAAGGATATTAATTTGTGAACATAGGTTTTCTAGTATCTTTTTGTTATACAGTGCTAGCTTAATTATTCTGTTGTCAGAAACTATACCTTTTCTGTTTTAAACGTTTGATATTTGTTGAAGCTTGGTTTTCTACCCCATGTGTGGTAAGCTTTGTCCATGTTCCACATGTTTAAGAACGATGTGCATTCAGCTGCTAGATTCTTTTATTGTTTCAGCGCTAAATGTGCATCCTTAAGAAACTACAGTTTAGTATTGTTTGGTTTGGTATTTTTAAAGCCTTTTTGTCTCCATTTATCTTCTTGCGTCCTTTTTCCTTATAGTCTACCTGTTCAAGAGCCAAAGCATTTCACCTGTAGACCATGCATGAATTCACTATCTACTTGTGCTGCACTTCAAAATGTTCCTGTGTTCTATGTATTTTGTGTTAGTAAGCAACAGGATTTAGAGGCCTGATCAGACTCCAGTTCTTTCTCTTTGGTAAGAGGATAGCTGGGACTCTGCTCATTCATAAAGAGGCATGTCGAAGTCTGGTGGTCTCCATCTGTGATATTAGCAACTTCTAATGTGCAATGACTAGAATCATTAATACACCAAAGGTTGCAAAATGGTGATACTCTAATTCTACAATTTCTTCATCATTTATTGGTTTGATTCATTCAGACAGAGATGGTAATGCTTATCGGCTGTGCTTTGTTCTTTCCCTTTATCATCAGGAGAACATACTGGTTCTTCAGCATACTCTGGCAGTGGCCCATTGGTGTTTTTGTAAATGGCATTATGAACTTCATAGATACGTTTTACCCCCTGCAATCATTATTCCCTGTGACCCACACACTGTCTTAAGTCTGGCCAGTGAGAGCTTTCTGTTTGTCTTTTGTCAGTATCTCTTTGATCATTTTGGTTGTCTGAAACTTATTCTCTGGTGAATTCATCTATTAAGTTTTGATTGTATGGTGGACATTGTAAATGGGATACCACTGAGAGTCTGGATTTTCGGTTTTGTTCCCTTCAGACGGTGTTGAATTTTGTTCTGGCAGGTAGTTCATTTATTTGTGAATCAGCTTGGTTCCTTTGAGTTTGTTTTTAAGATTTATTATGGTAGGTCTCCAGCACAGGTTGGTAAACTTGCTGTAAAGGACCAGGGTTTATGGGTCACAGATGGTCTGTGACATATATTTCTTCATTAAAATGTAAAAGTCATTCTTAATTCACAGGCTATATGATAACAGGCAATAGGCCACATTTGACCCATGTGCTACAGTTGGCCAACCAAGGGCCTCGATTAACCCTTGCTCTAGAGCTGAGGCAGACCTGCTCTTAAGGGGTGGCCTTTCTGGAAAGCTCTGATTTGACCAATTCTCTCCTAAAAGATGCTTTGTGGTTTTAAGCCACCCAATTTGCAGTACCTGATTACAGCAGCCTAGAAAACGAATACATATCCCAATCCAGTTGTTATTATAACTGGGATGACTGGATTTATATATTATTTTAGTGAGAACTGACATCTTCATAGTATTCAATATATGTAATGTTTAATTTTAAAAACATCAAGTTTTATAATTTTCTGTAGAGTTTTTATTTTGCTTTAGGTTCTTAATATTTCCTGTCGCTTTTAGGACTAGTTATTTTGTAGTTTTGTAACAATTTTTAAAAGGATCTCTTTTTCCAGTATTTGTTCCGAGGATTTCATGTGTTTGTTTAAATAGGTACCATTCTGCTTTCCACAGCATCTTACATTTGCCCTTCTGTAGAGTCTCCTTAACCCTTCTCTTTCTCTCAATCCTATAATCCAAACTTTCAAGAAATCCTACGAATCACCCTGACTGTAACTATTTCTCATCACCTCCACTGCTACTTCCTCGTCAAAGCCACCATCATCTCTTATCTGAATTACTGTTTCTATTAATCGGGATTCTCCAGATAAATGGAATCAGCAGGATGTGTATATATACGTAGAGAGAGAAATTGTTTTAGGAATTAGCTCATGGGATTGTGGAGGGTTGGCAAGTCTGAAATCTTCAGAGTAGGCCAGCAGACTTAAGACCAGGTGAAGAGTTGCAGCTTGAGTTCACAGCCCTTCTGCTGGCAGAATTCCTCCTTGCTCAAGCGAGGTCAGTGTTTGTTTTCTTGAAGGCTTCACATGATTGGATGGAGCCCACACACATAGGGAAAAGGTTTAAAATTTTTTATACAGCAGTCCCCCCTTCCCCAAGATTTCACTTTCCATAGTTTCTGTTACCTGTGGTCAACCATGGTCTCCAAATATTTAATGGAATATTCCAGAAATAAACAACTCACAAGTTTTAAATTGTGCAATGTTCTGAGTAGCAAGATGAAAGTCTCCTGCTGTCTTTTTTTTTTTTTTTTTTTTCTGAGATGGAGTCTTGCTCTTGTCACCCGGGCTGGAGTGCAATGATATGATCTTGGCTCACTGCAACCTCTGCCTCCCAGGTTCAAGCGATTCTCCTGCCTCAGCCTCCTGAGTGGCTGGTGTTACAGGCACCTGCCACCACACCTGGCTAATTTTTGTATTATTAGTAGAGATGGGGTTTCGCCATCTTGGCCAGGCTGGTCTCAAACTTCTGACCTCGTGATCCGCCCACCTCAGCCTCCCAAAGTGCTGGGATTACAAGTGTGAACCACCGTGCTCGGCATCCTGCCGTCCTTCTTCATCCCTTTGTCCAGCGTCTCCAGGCTGTTTACACTCCCCACGTGGCCGTCTCTTAGTAGCCGGATCAGTTATCAGACAGTCATGCATCGCAGCACTTGTGTTCAAGGGACTCTCATTTTACTTAATGGTGGCAAAACACAAGAGTAGTTAAACTGGCATATTGTTATAATTATTCTATTTTATTAATAGCTATTGTTATTATCTTATTTGCTTAATTTGTAAACTTTATCATATGTATGTAAGTAAAGGAAAAACCGCTGCATAGGGTTTGGTACTATCTGCAGTTTCAGGTATCCACTGGGGGCCTTGGGACGTATCCCCCTGAGGATAAGGGATGGGTACCATCCTGAGTTTCATGTCTGATTCTACATCTCCAGATGTTGTCCTTGACTCAGTAGAGGCCTGGCTGTCAACTCAGTGACGGCTTCCTGGGAGTGATCATGTGGGGGACACCACGTGGGAGGGAGGTGCAGGGGAACCAGTCTGGGGGAACCTGGCCCTCCCTGAGGCCGTGCCACTCCTCTTGTCCCACTCCAGCTGCACCTCACTGCCCATTGTCCTCAGCGCTGACTCCAGCTTAATGCTTTGAGGGAGCCAGCATTTCAGATGGAGCACAGGCAGGAGTCATCAGTAGATGGTTCATTCGTTATTTCCTCTGAAAGCCAGAATAAGTACATTCACAAAGTCCTGATTTACATGAGTTTTTCACTGTTCTTGGAATGACATCCAATCCCAGGACCTTCATGAACTGACCCCTGTCACCCTGTTTTCTTCCTCCTGCTGGTCTGACTGTAACAAGCTTCTCTCAGTGCCTGGGCTCTGCACAGCCACCTCCATCCCTGCGGCACCACACAGCCCTCTGTCTGCAGCTCGGAGCCTGCTGTGAAGAAGGGTCCCCACGGGGTCCCTGCCTCGGGACTTCACTTTCCAAGATGCTAAGTCGTCCCTCAGACACCTCTGGCCTGTGCTTCTAGAATGTGAGGGCTTAGCTACTGTCATGACTGTTTTCTGGCAACTGTACATAAGACACATTCAGTCTCCGTATGGAAAAGAAAGCACAGTGTTTTCTGTCAGCCACGTTGCTGGAACCCTTTTCAGGGAGTCACGGCATTTTAATACCATCCTGGAAATTACGGCACTTTCATTTCTAAGATTCTAAGATTTTCTAAGATTTGCCCTTCTTGTTTATATGTGGCTGTTTGGTTTCCCAGGTAACAAACCACAGTGAGTGGATCTGCTGGAGGAAATATTGTGTAAATGTCTCCTTTTTTGTCAACCAAACCTTTCAAGAACAGTGGACTTGGTCCTGTTGGAGAAGACGTGTTTGTCTCATTTTCTTACTGTGGATGCCCAGGGTGGGCTCTCTTCCTTCTTATCCCACTGCTGACCTGCAGAGACCCAGGACAAGTGCAGGTCTGTGCCTCGGCCTGCTCCTGCCCCTCAGGCTTGTCACCGTCTCCCTCTGTTGGCAGTGAGTGGGCTGAGGTTGAAGGCAGAGTTGGTTTCTTCCAAGCTCTGGCCACTAACGAGAGTCTGCCCACACACCACATGCTTCTTTGAATTTCCAGAACCTGGCAATACACCGCTTCCAGGAATGGTCAGTGTGCTTTCCCCTCCCTGTTTCCTCATTCCTGGGCCCTCATCCCAGCTCCTAGGACTCTGGCTGCCCATGCCTGCCCTAAGTCTCCTTGTGTTGACTGTCCACCAGTGGGTCCTCTTGGGCTCTGAGGCTCTTGCTGTCTGCCTTGTGCTGCAGGATTCCCTGGCAACGAAATGGGGGGTGGAGGTCAGGCTACAGGAAGCATCAGAATCATAGGTCCATCTCCTCTTCCCGGAGAATGTCTCCCCACCCTCAGTTTCCACACAGTTACTGCAGGACCCCCCATGAGGTCAGCATGAAAGCACTGGCTTGGGCATGGCAGCGAACCCCAAAGAATTCCATTCCCTAGAATACCTGGACTTGGTGTGGTGTGCTGGCAGTGGAGAGGGGATGTAGGGTGTGGACCCCACAAGCAGCCTCTCCATTAAGAGAATTGCTCAGTATAGCCAGCTTCCAAGCCTCCCTGTGTGTGAAGTAAGCCATGCTGCAGGATTAGAGCAAAGCCAAGAACAGAGGGGACAGCCTGGACAGAGGGGCCAGCCTGACAGAGGGGCAACCTGGACAGAGGGGATAGCCTGACAGAGGGGACAGCCT
>PVKP010019088.1:8486-43167 GCA_004027715.1 Plecturocebus donacophilus | reverse complement strand
AACGCACATCCTCAGTTTTACAAAGCCGTTAAGAGGGAAGTTAGATTTCATAGTCCAAATGATGCTATTCCTTGAGTATAATTGTGCACCAGCCATTATCCTGGGTTTCTTAGTAGAGCCTTTGGATTATGAATTTGCACACAGTTGAATCACAGTAATTTGTTTTATAGTTCTGTAATTCGGGAAGTGACGTTTCTTCCAAGGCCTCAGCTCCCTCATCTGTAAAATGGAAATAATAAGAATTCACTGGACAAATATTCAGTGTGCCTGCTGGATGTGCCAGCCCCTGTGCAGTCCATCTCTGGAGCTAGCATGGAAGGCGTACATTAAAAAGATAGTCATGTTGGATGCAGTGGTTCATGCCCGTAATCCCAACACCCTGAGAGGTTGAGGCAGGTGGATCACTTGAGACCAGTCTGGGCAACATGGCAAAACCCTGTCTCTACAAAAAAAAAAAAAAAAAAAAAAAACAAAAAATTAGACAGGCTTAGTGGCACACACCTGTAGCTGAGCCACGAGGCTGAGGTAGGAGAATTACCTGAGCCCAGAAGGTAAGGCTGCAGTGAGCTGTGATTGCACCACTGTACTCCAGCCTGGGCAACAGAGTGAGATCCTGTTTCAAAAAAAAAAAAAAAAAAAAAAGCCAGGCATGGTGGCTCATGCCTTAATCCCAGCACTTTGGGAGGCCAAAGTGGGTGGACCACTTGAGGCAATGAGTTCAAGACCAGCCTGGCCAACGTGGTGAAACCCCATCTCTACTAAAAATACGTAAATTAGCTGAGTGCGGTGGCATGTGCTTGTAATCCAGCTACTCAGGAAGCTGAGGCACAAGAATCACTTGAACCTGGGAGGCAGAGGCTGCAGTGAGCTGAGATTGCTCCACTGCACTCCAGCCTGGGGGACAGAGCAGGACCCTGTCTCAAAGGAAAAAAGATACTCAATGCAAATAAATGTGTAAGTACTAACTGTAATGAATGGAAAGAGTTACACAAGGAGCTGTAAGAAATGACAGCAAGATAATTATATTTCCATAAGAAGGTCTATAAATGCTTCCCTGAAGAGATAACATGAAATGTTTGAGACCTGAGTGATTCCTAGGTTTTAGTCAAGGAGGAGTGAGGGAAGGAGACCGGGCTGTAAGAATGGCCAGTGCAAAGGCCCTGAGGCTGCAGAGCTCTGTGCCCTCCAGGAATCAGAGGGTGGGATGGCTGGGGTGGCATACCAGGACTCAGGAAACAGAGGCAGGCAGAGGTGGGTTAGGCAGGGTCCCAGATGTCTCATGAAAGACTGGGTGCCACCACTGAGCTACAAAGTGACAGGCTAGGGGAGTGGAGGCTGGAAGATGACCTTCTCCTTGTGCTAATGAGCAATGCCCATGTGGTCTAGCAGAATAATTACTTTCTTGCTTGTTTGTTTTTTGAGACTGGGTCTCCCTCTGTCACCCAGGCTGGAGTACAGTGGTGCAGTTGTGGCTCACTGCAGCCTCAACCTCCCAGTCTCAAGCTATCCTCCTACCTCGGCCTCCCTAGTAGCTAAGACTACAGGCACACACTACCATGCCAGGCTAATTTTTTTTTTCTTTTTTTACTTTTAGCAGCGACAGGATTTCACTCTTATACCCAGGTCTCAAATGGTCCTCCCATCTCAGCCTCCCAAAGTGCTGGGATTACAGGCATGAACCCATGTGCCCAGCGCAGAGTTGGAGACATTTTAGGGGCAAATTATAGTTCCTTTTCTTCCTCCCTTCCCGAATTTCCCTCTCAAGCTGATGACCATGTAATTGTGGTTACGGTCAAGAAGTGAGAGCTAAAATGTGATTTACCTTTATGCCAGTTTGCAAGAGGCAGGAGAGAAGCTTGCATTTTTAAAACAGCAGCCACACGGTAGAACCAGAAAGCTCACTGGACTTACACCAGTGCATCCTAGCCAGGAATTAGGAAACTTTTTTAAAACTTTATTTATTTTATTTTATATTTTATTTTATTTTTGAGACAGAGTCTCACTCTGTCACCAGGCTGGAGTGCAGTGGCACAATCTCAGCTCACTGTAATCTTCACCTCCTGAGTTGAAGCAATTCTCCTGCCTCAGCCTCCCAAGTAGCTGGGACTACAGGTGCACACCACCACGCCAGCTAATTTTTGTATTTTTAGTAGAGACGGGGTTTCACCATGTTGGCCAGGATGGTCTCGATCTCTTGACCTCGTGATCCTCCCGCCCCAGCCTCCCAAAGTGCTGGGACTACAGGCGTGAGCCACCGCACCGGCCCTATTTATTTTGTTGAGACGGGAGTCACACTATGTTGCCCTGGCTGGTCTTGAACTCCTCAGCTCAAGTAAACCTCCAGCGTTGGCCTCCCAAAG
Organism: Plecturocebus donacophilus; assembly: GCA_004027715.1. Lineage (NCBI taxonomy): Eukaryota > Metazoa > Chordata > Mammalia > Primates > Pitheciidae > Plecturocebus > Plecturocebus donacophilus. The sequence goes on along the minus strand of PVKP010019088.1, from coordinate 40,807 downwards.
TGCTGAGATTATAGGAGTGAACCACCGCACCCAACCCGAAGTTAGGGATATTGACAGCCCCAGGTATCATTCCAGAACCAGTCATAAAACTCATGAAATCATCACCGCCATCCCCATCTCCAAGAGAATCTAGCCAGTACTTGCATGTCATAACTCAAATCAGTGGTCAGAGTCGGCCTGAGTAGGAGGAGAATGCTGGCCCCTGTGGCCTTCCTGAGATGTGAGCCTGTGAAAGAATGAAGTCCGTCCGCCTTGTGTTCCAACAGGTAACTGCTCTGGAGGGTGGAAACCTGAGCTCCATCATTCCCGCTAATTGTCGTTCCATCTAGACAAAAGGAGCCCCGCTGAGAGAGAGAAATTAATTGTTTGGTTTATTGTCAGTTCTTAAGGTGTCACACTGGTAAGAAGTTCAGAATTAGTTACATACTTTTTAACTAAAGAGACAGGGTCTTGCTGTGTTGCCCAGGCTGGAGTACAGTGACATGATCATAGTTCACTGCAGCCTCAAACTCCCGGACTCAAAAGATCTTCCTGCCTCAGCCTCCCATGTAACTGGGACCACAGGTGCACGCCACCACATCTGGCTATTTTCTGCAGAGACAGGGATGGCAGTGACTGGGTGGCGGGGGGAGGGGGCATGACAGGGTAAGGGGTGCGTCACTTTGTTGCCCAGGCTGGTTTTGAACTCCTGGGCTCAAGCAATCTTCCCACCTCTGCCTCCCAAAGTGCTGGAATCACAAGTGTGAGCCAGTGCACCTGACCAATCAACTTCTTTACAATTAAGTGCCACACATTAAATTCTTTTCTTAGGGATTTAAATTTTACAGACACGTGACTGATATGTAATAGACTATGCAGCATTCATTGGTAGGAACAGGAGAAGTCAGGTTGTTGGATGGGCTTTGGGCTTTGATTCAAACTGCAGTTCCCCAGGTCAGTAGCTCCGCAATCTCGGGCATGTTCCTAAACTACCTGGGCTTTATTTTTTCCCTCGGTAACTTATAAGAGCACCTACTCAACAAACTCAGGAAAATAAACAGCAGGTGCTCAATAAACAGTGGCCAGTATTGTTAGTCAAGATTTAGACTTATTTTAGGTATATGTCAGTCCCACCTAAGCTACATTTACCAATGAGTCACACCTGGCTACCGAGCATCTGAAATGGGGCTCATCTGAACGGAGATGTACTATACACATAAAACACACATCTGGGCCAGGTGTGGTGGGTCACGCCTGTAATCCCAGAACTTTGGGAGGCTGAGGTGGGCGGATCACCTGAGATGGGGAGTTCAAGACCAGCCTAACCAACATGGAGAAACCCCATCTCTACTAAAAATACAAAATTAACCCGGCGTGGTGGCACAAGCATGCAGTCCAAGCTATTCGGGAGGCTGAGGAAGGGGAATCGCTTGAACCCAGGAGGTGGAGGTTGCAGTGAGCCAAGATTGCACCACTGCACTCTAGCCTGGGCCACAAGAGCGAAACTCTGTCTCAAAAAGAAGAAAAAGAAAACATCTAATTTTGAAGATGTGGTATGCCAAGAAGGATATCAAAGTATTAACATTTCACTAAGTAGGTTTCATACTAATTAGTTTGATGCTAATTTATTACATGTTGAAATGATGAGATTTTGAGGACATGTCAGGTTAAATAAGATGAACATTAATTTCTTTATTTTTATTGATTTATTTTTAAATATATTTATCTTTTTTTATTTTTGTCTTTTTCCATGTGTTCTAGAAGATGAAGTTCATCTGCTTCTTTTCTTTTTTGATGTCACCACTAGAAATTTTTAATTGGCACATGTGACTCGCATTTAGATTTATTTTTAGTTTCATTTTTATTTTTTTTGAAACGAAATCTCAGTCTGTCACCGAGGCTGGAGTGCAGTGCAATCTCGACTCACTGCAACCTCCACCTCCCAAGTTCAAGCGATTCTCCTGCCTCAGCCTCCCAAGTAGCTTGGATTACAGGTGCATGCCACCATGCCCAGCTAATTTTTGTATTTTTAGTAAAGATGGGGTTTCTATATATTGGCCAAGCTGATTTCAAACTCCTGACCTCAAATGATCTGCCTGCCTCAGCTTCCCAAAGTGCTGGGATTACAGACTTGAGCCACCATGCCTGGCCTCTATTTATTTTCAGTAGTACAGGTCTAAAGATGTGATTTAGAAAGCAGGAATAGTTAAGGAGTGAGAATAGCATGGACTTGGCAATAAGAAAGATATAGGGGCTTATCAGGGTAGCAGTACTCCCTGTATGTTATTAAATCAGTCAGTTTTTTTTTTTTTTTTTTTTTTTTTTGAGACAGTCTCACTTTGTCACCCAGGCTGGAGCACAGTAGCGCAATCTTGGTTCACTTCAACCTCTGCCTCCCAAGCTCAAGCCATCCTCCCACCTCTGCCGCCTGAGTAGCTGGGACTACAGACATGTGCTACCACTCATACCTAATTTTTGTATGTTTGTATTTTTTTGTAGAGACCTGCTTTCACTATGTTGCCCCAGCGGGTCTTGAATTCCTCAGCTCAAGGAATCTGTGCCCACGTTGGTCTCCCAAAGTGCTGGGATTACAGATGTGAGCCACCAAACTCAGCCAGTCAGCCTTTGTGTGCCCAATATCTGTGAAATGGAAGCAAAAATCCCTAGCACAAAAGCGTTGTTTCGATCAATGAGATAATACATGGAAAGTACTTAGCTCAGTCCTAGGTGCTCAAAGGAATTTATCTCAAATTCCTTTGTGCACAAATTTGAGCATAAAATAGGTGTTCAAACACAAATAAAGATTATAGCTTTTGTTACATGTGTTAGGGATGTTTAGCATTTTGAAGGGGGCTAAGTAAACCCTGAAGACAAATGAATAAGAATAACTCTCATTTGTTTAGCAAGATAGACTTTTGCATGCCATTTTTACCTCCATGTCAACATTTGATCTTCAGAATGACCTTGGGAGGTATGGACAGCCCCTTAGAGAGATGAGAGGCTGGGCACGCTGGCTCACACCTTTAATGCCAGCACTTTGGGAGGCAAGGTGGGAGGATCACATGAGCCCAGGAGTCCATAACCAACCTAGGCAACATAGCAAGACCTCATCTCTACAGAATAAATTAAAACATTAGCCAGGCATGACTGTGCATGCCTATAGCCTCCCAACTGCTCAGGAGACTGAAGTAGAAGATTGAGCTTGAAGCCCAGGAGGTTGAGGCTGCACTGAGCCATGGTTGCACCACTGCACTCCAGCCTGGGCAACAGCGTGAGACCCTGAGAGAGAGAGAGAGGGAGAGAGAGAGAGACAGAGAATGAGATAGGCTCAGGAGCAAGCACCTTCACGTCTGAGCAGGAACTAGGACTAGCCCTTCTTGTGCCAACCTTCTTGGATTCTCTCAACTTTCCAGGCCTCCAAAGTGTGTTGCTGTGTTTACCTCACTCTCTGGTAAGTTGGTTTCTACAGGGGTCTTCAAAACAAGAGAGAAGACCACATTTATTACAACCAGCAACCAACATTTATCACTTTCCCGCATCAGTACCTAAAGCACCATCTCATTCTTTTTATTGAATGCAGGTTATTTTGCGTGATGGATGTACCCGAGTTTATTTTAACCAGTTCCCACTGATGGACAATTAGGTTATTATCAGTTTATATCAATGAGACAAATTCCTTCAAGTAGAATTCTGCTAGGAATAAACGGTTTGTGCACTTAGAATTTTACAGATTTTGACAAATTGCTCTTCAAGACATTTGTATGAATTTCCTCTCCTGTCAGCAATAAATGAAGTGCCAGTTCCCCTGCATCATGAACATGGCCAAATATTTCATGATAAAAAGTCTTTGGAAAAAGCAGAGGAAAAGTGAGATGGCAGCTGGGAGGCCGTGAGGAGGTGGGGGCAGCTGTCCACCTGGGAAACTATGGGTACCTGAACAAGAACGGAGGAAAGAGAGGGAAGGGGTGGAGCCCAGAGCTACTGTGGAAGTCAAAGTCTGTGGCGTGGTGGTGAGGGAAGATAACAGAAAGGAGGAATCGGATTTCTTGAGTTTCTGGCTTGAACAAATGAGTAGGCAGTGGGTCTGTTAAGGGAGATGCTCAACATAGGAAAGGAAATAGGTGTAGTGAAGAGAAGATGACGACTGTGAGAATATATTGCACTTGATAGGCAGGACATCCTGCTGAGCCAGGGAGCGGATTTGGGGATAGTGAATCATTTTTAGAAAACATGAATGTGCATGAGATCTCCCAGAGATGGGTGGGTAGGTGGGTGGGTGGATGGATGGATGGATGGATGGATGGATAGGTGGATGGGAAGGTGGATGGATGGATAGATGGAAAATGGATAGGTAGGAAGAGAAGATGATGGAGAGATGGATGGAGAGAAGGATACACGGATGAATGAATAGATAAACTGACAAAAACAGAAACCTAGACTTTATTGCCTTAAGATCAAACCATATGAAATTACTATTTTTGGCCTGGTACAGTGGCTCATGCCTGTAATCCCAGCACTTTGGGAGGCCAAGGTTGGGGAGCGGATTACTTAAGGTCAGGAGTTTGAGACCAGCCTGGCCAACATGGTGAAACGCCATTTCTACTAAAAATACAAAAATTAGCTGGGCATGGTGACTTGCACCTGTAACCCCAGCTACCCAGGAAGCTGAGGCAAGAGCATTGCTTGAACCTGGGAGGCGGAGGTTGCAGTGAGCCATGATGACACCACTGAACTCCAGCCTGGATGACAGAGCAAGATTCCTTCTCAAAAGGAAAAGAAAAGAAAGAAATTACAATTTTTGTTTTAAAAATTATCAAGTGCTGGCTGGGCGCAGTGGCTCACACCTGTAATCCCAGCACTTTGGGAGTCTAAGGCGGGTGGATCACGAGGTCAGGAGATGGAGACCATCCTGGTCAACATGGTGAAACCCTGTCTCTACTAAAAATACAAAAATTAGCCAGGCATGGTGGCGCACACCTGTAGTCCCAGCTACTCGGGAGGCTGAGGCAGGAGAATCACTTGAACCCGGGAGGCAGAGATTGCAATGAACTGAGATCACACCACTGGTACGAAGTGAGGCCCCATTTCAAAAAAAAAATTTACCAAGTGCTTAATTTTATGCAGGCTGTAAATATTGTGGGGGGAAGGATATTGATGTCTGCAGTTAACTTTGAAGTGCGTCAAAACTAGGATGTGATAAAGCACATGTGGTACTCATGTTAATGGTAGAGGCTGGTGGTGGGTATATAGGTATTTACTGTAAAATTCTTTCAGTTTCCTGTACATTGGAAAGTTTCATTAAAAATCATAGGAAATGGTTTTCATTGGCAAATATTGTCAATTTCATGTAGTTCCCCTCCATCTATTTTTTATTTGGCCAAAAAGATCCTTCCAGGTTCCCAGTCTGTAGCATCAACAGATCTGCTTTGTGGAGTCCCCTTTGGCCCTTGTTCTGCCCCGATCTGGGGGCTGGAGGTGACATTTCTCCCTGTCGGAGTTCAGTTGAATTGCCCTAACGTGCTGATTACTGCACCAAGGATGCCGGTATCTGACTTGTAATAATTATAGATTTCCTCTGCGATTTGATCCCATTGGTTGCCTCGGCAACGGCGTAATAGCTCCACCAAAGCGCTGTCACCGTGATTTAGGACCAGTGCGTCTCTCCTGCAGCCTCCATTCTGGGTGCCTCCACCCCCTTGCCGTCGTCATGGTAACTGATGAGCAGCATGTGACCGAAAGCCCTCTGCCCACCCCGCCCCCCCGCCGCCCTCTCCCCATCTTGTGATGATCCCCATTTCCTCTTCTGGGGGCCCTGTGGACCCGCGTTGACCCAGCATGGGCTACAGTGGGGGAGCTGAGTAATTGCTCCCCTTAGGTTCCTCCCCACCCCCCCAGAAGGGATCAAGCAGACCACGGGAGCCAGAGCAGCCCTTCTGCCCTGGGTATCCTGGAGATGACTTGGCGCCCCCTTGGAGCCCTGTCATGGCTGTGGCTGCATCCGCAATAGTACAACAGCAGAGTCCTGGGGAAGCCATTTAGAAATCTGAAGCCCTGGATCTCTGCTTTGTCCCTTCAGGGATTCCTGAGCCTGTTAAAAAAAAAAAAATCTAGAAAGAGGCCCTTGACAGGGAAAAGGGGAGGGAGAGCGCCTATTTTACAAGGTCTGAGATGATGTGACTTATCCTTCTGGCTTAAACCGAGCTGGGCTTAAAACATCTTTTAAAAAGATGCGTATTCTATTTTTTTCTCTGTTTATCTCGCTCTTTCTGCCTCTGTTAATCTTTGTTTCTGTATGAGTTGTATCCTTTCTGTTTCTGTCTGAAAACCCTTCTCTTTCTGAACCCACCTCTCAGTCTCTCATGTTCTGTCTCTCCCTTCCTCCTTCACCTTCCCTCCATCCCTCTCCCTTGCGCACTTGCTGGGTACCAGCTGAGTGCATCCTTTTCCCAAACCTGCTCTGCTTCCAAGGGGCCCTTTTCGGTCTCTTCCACCTGTGCCCATGTTTTGGGGACTGCCTGGAAATCCAGGGCACCCTCCTGAGGAGGGAGCTGGTGCCCAGCAGCTCCTCTTAGGATGAACCCAGCCAGCTGCATTCCTGGCCTCTGCAGAATGACATAGAGAAGGCATTTTAAGCAGGCGAGCTGAGCTTGCCGCAGGACTCCGACCACCAGGCACCGTGAGTGCAAATATATATGTGTGTCTGTGTGTGCATGTGCACGTGTGTGTGCATGCACATGTGTGCATTCTTACATTTGTATGTATCTGCTGGCATGGGGAGGTGGTGCCAGTGTCTGTCAGTGCTGTTATCTGTACTGTTGGGGTGTGCAAGTGTGTGTGCATGCACCCTTGTGCACCTGTGTACATGTGTGCCTGGCTCTCTGTGTGAAGGACACACAAATAAATGTACCTAACAGATTTTTCAAGGAGGCTTTGTGAACACAGCAGGACAAAATAATGAAAGATGGATATAGAAATGATAGATAAGGAATTGCTTTTATCAGTAGGCTTGCAACAGCACAATCTGCCTGTGTCTGGTCCTAGGAAATGAAGTGAGAGTCACATTGAAAAGGCATTCGTGTTGAAGCCCCAAAATAAATCCTTTCCCTTCATTCTAAGGACAAGAACAGCACAAAGACAAACACCGCTTTCTCTTTGAAACTCAGAGGAATGGAAGGCTGGGGGCGGGGTGCTGTCCCTGGACATTTCAGGCGGAGAATCTCAGTTGACAGCCTGGGCGACTCACGCCAAGACTAGAAGTCAGGAAGGTCTAGACAGCCTCTCTCTTCACATCTTGTGGCTGATTAGAAGTTCATTTTGAATTTTTTCCCAGAAGCAGCCTATACCCAGGAGGCAACCAGAAGAAAGCAGTTTTAGAAAATGTAATTTCATTTGCAGGACAAGATGTAGGAATCCTGACAGGTTGCCACTGAAGATCCTACAGTTGGTGTGTGCAAGCTGACAGCCAGGCCGCTGCCAGAGGAAGGGGGTCCTTTGTGCTTTGTATGCCCCTGGGTATTTGAGAAACTTGGCAGCCAGTTGCTCCAAGTGAACCCTGACTGTGGAGTAGGCACTGGCCTGGGCACCCTGGTAGAGAGGACAGAGCTGGAGAAAAGGACTGGCCTCAGGAAGTTTCCAGTTCAAGTAGGAACAGACCCGATGACATGGTACTCTCACAGAGACGTTCCTGCTGCCTGCATTTCCTGCAGGCTGCCATCCTCCTTCCCCTTCCCTGGCCTCTGTCTACCACAGCCACCCTTGTCTACCTGCCACGCTCTAATCATCATTAAACATCCCCCGTCACTGCTTTCTGGAAATCTTTAACTTCCACCCAAGAACAGCTAGTGCTATGCACCCTCCTCCACCTGCTGAAATCACTTTGAACCTCTGACATTACGTGTCCAGCTGACCTCTTTCCCCACATTTGCCCGTGAGCTGCACTTTATTTTGCAAGGATGTAAAGAAAACTATTCATGCAACTGCATGCAAAATGACTGGCTGGGCTTCTTAAAATGCCAATGTCTTAAAAGGCAAAAGGGCTGAGAAATAGTTCCAGGTTAAAAGAGATTAAAGAACTGTAAGCCCAAATGCAATGTGTGATGCTAGGATGAAGCCTGGATCAGAGGAAGGAAACACATTTTTGGCTGGGCTCAGTAGCTCATACCTGTAATCCCAATGCTTTGGGAGTCCGAGAGAGGAGGATCACTTGAGGTGAAGAGTGAGAGACTAGCCTCAGGAATATAGCGAGACCCCATATCTACGAAAAATAAATATAAAAATAAACTAGCTGGACATAGTGATGTGTGCCTGTGGTCCCAGCTACTCAGGAGGTTGAGGCAAGAGGATCACCTGAGCCCAGGAGTTTGAGGCTGCAGTGAGCCATAAGCCACGATCATGCCACTGCACTCCAGCCTAGGTAATAGAGTGACACCTTCTTAAAAAAAAATTATAAAGGCATTTAAGGGCTAAGTAGGAATATCTGAATTTAGATAATAGTATTTTCATGTCATGAATATGCCAATAATAAATAAATAAAATATAATTATATTTTATTAATGATACACTTCATGAGAGCAATTTAGTATCTCACAACATTTGTACTGAGGTTATTCAGGAGAATGCCTTGTTCTTCAGAAAATAGATAATAGAGTGCGTACAAATGTGGCAAAATGTTACCAGTTTCGAGGATTACAGGTGGTTGTGGAACTATCTTCAGAACTTCATGTGGATTTGAAGATTTTCCATTGTCCAGCTGGACACTCTGCCTAGCTTTGTGCGTGGATTATCTCATTTCATCCTCAGAGCAGCTTGGGGATAGGAAAGCTCTATCACACCCATCTTCCAGTGGAGAAAACAGAGGCAGAGCCAGATGTTAGCCCAAGTCACATTATGCCTCCATCTCCCGTTTTGTGAAATTTAGTGCTGAAGATACTACATGGCTGTGTGATATTGGACAAATCACTTAACCTCTCTGTGCTCTGTTTCTTTGTTTTGTTTTTTTTTCTTTTTGCTAAGAGTGGATAATCATAACATCAGCAGGTTGTTCTGAAGCTTACAGGGATTATGATTTATAAAGAACTTACAACAGGATTTGACTTAAAGTAGGTGATCAGCAAATGTCTTTTGTTGCTGCTGCTAATTGTATTTGTTGCTGCAATTGAGATTCCAGCACCCTTGGTTTGGCCAGTGGTGGGTAAACCTGGAAGGTTTTTTTTCTTCTGTACCCAGGGCCTGCTTCATGGGTTTGTGACCTATGTGGTCACACAGGGTCCTGTGTTCAGAAGATCCCCCCATGTCACTGACTTGCAATTTGTAACCAATTTCTAACAGGGGCTTTGAATATTCATTTTATGTACTGGGTCCCACAAATCATGTAGCCAGGCCTGTCTGCATTCCCTTTTTATTGGATGCCATGGAGAGCCAGCCGTTCCTAGACTAAACTGCTTGCTCCTGCATCATTGCAGCAGACAGGCCCAGGCAGGCCGTGGAATTTCGGCAGCTCAGATTGTATGTTCCTGTAACCACACTCCGATCCTGATGCTGTGCATCAGCCCACACAGGCCAGTACAGTAGCCGTTCATCACATCTGGCCACTGAGCATCTGAGACATGGCTGTTCCAAACTGTGATGTGCTGTGTGTGTGAAATTCACGCCAGATCTTGAAGATTTAGCACACACACACAAAAAGAAATGCACAATATCTTATTAATAACTGTGTTGATGGCTGGGTGTAGTGGCTCACGTCTGTAATCCCAGCACTTTGGGAGGCCAAGGTGGGCAGATCACATGAGGTCTGGAGTTCAAGACCAGCCTGGCCAACATGATGAAACTCTGTCTCTACTAAAAATACAAACATTAGCCGGGTGTGATGGCGCAAACCTGTAATCCCAGCTACTCGGGAGGCTGAGGCAGGAGAGTCACTTGAACCTGGGAGGTGCAGGTGGCAGTGAGCCGAGATTACACCACTGCACTCCAGCCTGGGCAACAAGAGCGAAACTACATCTCAAAAGCAGTAATAATAATAATAACTATATTGATTATGTATCAAAATTGTTGCATTTTTAGATACAATGGGTTAAATAAGATACATGAATAAAATTGGTTTCAGCTGTTTTTGCTTTTTTCATATGGCTATCAGAAAATGTAAAATTACTTATGTGGTTTGCATTGAAAGCTTCTGTTATATTTCTGTTGGGCAGTACGGCCTTAGACCAAACTATCTGTGACTTCACTGTGACTCCAAACCAAACCTGACCAGTAGGCGATAGTCCAGTGATTTGATTTCTAAGTTACATTAACTACACTCTGGCCCTGGTGGTCTAGCTTAGACCAGAGCCTCCCAATCAATCCATCAGGCACCTCTTTCTGGTGGGATCTTTGCTGCCAGCTAACCTTCTTTTCTGCTCCTTTCCCTTTTGAGATAGTCCAAGACACTGATTTTTCTACCCAACAAGTTTGTCAAGGAGCCTAAAGATATTTTTGAGGGAATGTATTGAGTAAAAAGAAACTGAAGTTGGAATCAAAAGAACTAATTTAAGAATTAAATTAAAATCCCAAATCACCTCTTTTTTTTTCCTTTTAGAGATGGGGTCTTGCTCTGTCAACCAGGCTGATCTCAATCTCCTGGGCTCAAGCGATCCTCTCACCTTGGCCTCCCAAAGTTCTGGGATTATACACCTGGTCCCACATCACCTCTTCTCCATGAAGTGAGCTTAGGCTTGTTATTTCTCCGTGCAAGGAGGCAGAACAGCACTAGCTTTAAAGTCTCATGGACATGAATTTGAAGACTGGCTCTGCCATTGACAAACTGTGTGACACAGAACAAGCCACAACCTTCTCTGAGCCTCAGTTTCATCCTCAGTCTCAAAGGTTTGATGATGCCTACTGTGTGATACTGTTGCAAGAATGGAATAAGATGAAGTGGAGCAGCCGAGTGCAGTGGCTCACACCTGTAGTCTCAGCACTTTGGGAGGTCAAGGCGGGTGGATCATGAGGTCAGGAGTTCAAGACTATCCTGGCCAACATGGTAAAACCCCATCTCTAAAAATATAAAAATTAGCCAGGTGTGATGGCAGGCATCTGTAATCCCAGCTACTCAGGAGGCTGAGGCAGGAGAATAGCTTGAACCTGGGAGGCGGAGGTTGCAGTGAGCCGAGATCACACCACTGGACCCCAGCCTGGGTGACAGAATGAGACTCCATCTTGGAAAAAAAAAAAAAAAGAAGATGAAGCAGAGCAAATGCCCAACCCAGCAACTGACACGTGGCAGGGGTGCCCTTAATCCCTGCATTCTTAGTGACATCAGTATTCCCAAGAGGGTGAACATTGATTTATGGGGAAGTAAAGAAATTTTACTCTTTATGAATAAAGTACAGATAGAAAATACAATATATAAGCAGATATTATCTGTGGAATTAAAATTTCAGGGCGGATGTAGCTAATAAAGAATCTTTAGGGGAATGACAATGAAAAAAAGTTTGAGAAACTTTGCATTAGTCGGACAGATGGAACTCAGACGTTGCTTTACCGTTCAGTTTCTTGTTGTCAGAATATAGGGCCGAAACCCCATGACTGAACTCATCAAGCGTTTTTGAGCACCTGCGATAGCCAGGCACTATTCTGGACCCTGGAAACGGAGGGCAGATACTGGGTGCATGCTTCCCAGAGCTGGTCTCTGAGGTCCCCTGAGCCAGCTCTGCCTCTGGGAAGATGACCCCTAAATGGCAGCCTTTAGAGATCTCAGTTCGAGGGCAGGGTTTTGGAGACCTCCTCACGCCACCCTGAACAATGAGAATAGACGTATTTGCCTCCCAGGAGTAGATGAGATGGTGTATGTGAAACTGACATGGTTGGCATTCATTCATAAAATCAGAGCAGATACCTACACACACAGGCGTAAGTGAAAGATATTTTGAATTACAGAAAAGTTAAGGTCTTTGCAAGTAACGGCAGGAATGCTGCCAGGCACAGAGCGTGCCTCCAGTCACCAACAAAGTGTTTCCAAGTCTGGAGCTGTGCGGCCCTTGAAGGGGTTATAAATGTTCCCCTTGTTATACTCTGATTTCTGCGTACTCCGCAGTTTCTGGAGTCCGTGAAAGTGGCTTGTTTTCTCTGAACAGGATGTGCGTTTCCTTCAGTCACGCCGACCTGATTTGTTTGTTGCCTCCCGGCGGGAACACAAGGTCCCACGGAACACAGCAGGATGTATCCTTGTTGACCGAGGTATCTCCGGGGCTCAGCGCAGGTGTACAGAAAGCATTTATTGAACTGAGCAGACAGATTTTACAAGCCGGACCTTCTGTGGCGTTGGCCCGGGTAGCTACTTCAGTGTGGGTACAAGCATCCTGTCTAAGCTAATTCCATTCTTCACTCCTCCTCCCTTGTAAGATCAGAAATCCAAAACGAGCTTATCTTGCAGATGTTTGTTTCCATATTTTTTCCTACCTCCAGAACAAAGGCTACCTGTGTCTCACATTCAGAGAGCTTGGATTTGAAGCCCTGTCTGTCATTTTTCTCTCCAGTTTTCCCACACGCTGGGTAACTACCTGCCTGCTAGCAATGATGTGTTCATGCTCCCTGCATTCCTGATTGAGGTGGGCAGAGAGGACTCTGTCTGCGACGAGGGCATGAGAGTGAAAGAGGTCGAGGCAGACCAGCTTCTCTCTCATGAAACCTGGATGTTCAGGCTGGTAGCAGGACCACTGCATGTGCCAATAGTCTTTTGCAGCTCATCAGGCCATAGAAGAAGTGCCTTTACCAACTTCAAGTCCAGCCTGGGAAACATAGTGAGACCTTGTCTCTCTCTGTCTGAAAAAAGACAAAGGATGAAGAGGAAGAAGAAAAAGAGGAGGAAGAAGACGAAAAAGGAGAAGGGAAGAAGAAAGAAGAAAAGAAGAAGAAATTATTGTTGACAATTTGTATTGATTCATTTATTTATTTTTGAGCTGTAGTCTTCCTCTATTGCTTAGGCTGGAGTGCAGTGGCACAATCTCAGCTCACGGCAACCTTCACCTCCCAGGTTCAAGCAATTCTCCTGCCTCAGCCTCCCGAGTAGCTGGGACTACAGGCACCTGCCACCATGCCCAGCTAACTTTTGTATTTTTAGTAGAATCGAAGTTTCACCATGTTGGCCAGACTCGTCTCGAACTCCTGACCTCAAGTGATCTGCCCTCCTCAGCCTGCCAAAGTGCTGGGATTACAGACATAAGCCATGGCACCCAGCCAAAACGCACAATTTGAAAGAGCTCTTTGGAAACAGAAAATGGCCTGCAACTGGCATCTGTTCTACATCCTGTGTACTTTCTTCAGTTGACCCTAAGTCAGTTGAGTGCCTTGTGACCTCGCGGATAGGTTTCATTCTTCTCATTTTACAGATGCAGAAACTAAGGCCCTAATGAGTGCAGCAACTTGTCTAGAAAATATATATGGCCCAGCCACGCATTAGACCCAGTTTCTGGCTCATGTACTTTCCCAACATCATTCTCAGTCTTTCTTAGGGGTGGACACTCGCCTGTTGCCAAGAATATATGCCTGTCTCCCTATAGCAGTCACTGATGACTTTATGAGGCCCAAGAGGCAGCTTATAGGAAGTTATGCCTGCAGGGAGGGCGGGCTGGGGCCCTTGCTGAGGGGAGAGTCCCGAGGGGCTGTTGCAGCTGAAGTCCGAGGAGAAAGCTGATGTCAGATAAAGACTCTGTCCCTGTGCCACCGCCCCTGAATGGGGCCCTGTAAGCCCCATCTGCAGAGGCCCAGGGCTCCGGCTTTATGGGTTGCCATGGCGACCCCTAGCCTTGACAACTGAAGTGCACTTGGCTGAGTGTGTCTTTGTGTCCCGTCGAATCTGCAGAGAGGCAGCTGCTGGGGCTGCAGACAAGAAAGGAATGTCCCTAGCGTCTGCCAGCACTTTTGTCTTGGTCCCGAGGGCACATAGGAAAATGAGAGGCGGGGTCTTCTCTAGAGCGATCTGGGGGCTCCATTTCTAGCCAGTGATGCAGGCCGAGGGTTTATGTTCACAGGGCCTGGAAAGCAGCAGAGTAGAACGGTGAGTCGGACACCATCTTCGCAGGCTGCTTGTTGAGCGTTTACTGCTTGTCCAGTGATTGTTTGCAGCCAGGCACTGCTCTGGGCTGAGGAAGCAGCAAGGACCTGTGCCAGCCCACGAAACAGTTTCAATTGCTAGTACTCCCATTTTACAGATCAGGAAACTGAGGCGCAGAGAGGTTACTTAATGTGCCTCAGGTTATACGGCAGGTCAGTGAGGGGCCAGGGATGGCTAGTCTGGGCGTAAGATCACTTTGAAGGTTGCAAGACTGGGGAGATGCCAGGAAGAAACAGTTTCATATCGGGCACCTCGCGCTCCGGCTCCACAAGCGGCCACCACAGGCTTCTTTCTCCCTGTATCCCTGGGTTGTTTGACCTCCAATTCCAGGGGTTTGAGGATCATGCAGACCTGTCGTCATATGCAGGACCCGCCATCCACCTTTATGGTAATTAACAATAGTTCTCCGCCTCCAAGCCTCCAGGGATCCCCCAGTGCCCAGGGCACACCTGTGAGACTGAGATTTACTTGGTGTGGTGCGGCTTTGACACAAGTGTAAGGTTCCGGTAAGCGAGCATCAGGTGCAGACTAGGAATGTCTGGCTTTTAAACTCTAAGACCTTGAACGAGCCTTTTAGGCTTCTGAACCGGTTATAGAAGGCCAATCCTGCAGATGACCCAAATGGCGTATGGAAGGTCTATTTCATGTAGTAGATGAACAATAAATAAATAAATAGGAGCTGGTACTTTTACTATGATTATTCTTCCTCCAGAGCAAATTGCAAGAATTTGTTTCCACTTTCCGCTGGATTCCTCTCACTTTACAGATTTAAACACTGGATTCGGCCTCTTAGCTCATCTCACCCCTCCCCCAAAGGCACCAGGCCGATGAAGGAAGCGGAGAGAGCTATTTAGCATTTTAATCGAAGAAAAGGGAAGAGGAGCGGGGTGGGACTGACGAGCTCACTATCTGGCTAAACCAGGGTTTTGACTTCTTTTGAGTGAGACGCCCAGTAAGGAATAGAACTTATGTCAGGCCCACCACACGGCTGAAACAGAAATTACCAGCCTTTGTTATGTACCGTGACAATTCCTACTCTGTTCGATTTACTGATTGATTTAAATTTCTCTTTCACTTCTGATCATGTCAAGGAAGAGGTCCCCCTCCGATGCCAGCCGGCCTTTAACGCCTGTCTGCTCTCTGCCAGTCTCTAGGGAAAGGAGAAGGGCAGGCCCGGGGCGGTAGCCCTGGACAGTCAACTCTATCCAGCTTTTAATTGAATGACTTGCTTTGATTTTATTATGTTCTTTTCCTAGTTGCCTTTGTAGCAAATACAGCTTGAGGGGGGAAGGTAACAATTAGGTTTTTTTATTTGTTGTATTTTTCTTTGTAGAGACAGGGTTTCACCATGTTGACCAGGCTGGTCTCGAACGCCTGACCTCAGCTGATTCACCAGCCTCAGCCTTCCAAAATTCTGAGATTACAGGCATAAGCCACTGCACCCAGCCAGAATGTAGCAATTAAAAAGGATTCTAGAAAAATTACCTTTTTTTTTTTTTTTGAGACAGAGTTTCACTCTTGTTGCCCAAGTTGGAATGCAGTGGTGCGATCTCAGCTCACTGCAACCTCTGCCTCCCGGGTTTAAGCAATTCTCCGGCCTCAGCCTCCTAAGTAGCTGGGATTACAGGTGCGTGCCACCATATCCAGCTAAGTTTTTGTATTTTTAGTAGAGACAGGGTTTCACCATGTTAGCCAGGCCAGTCTCGAACACCCGACCTCAGGTGATCCGCCCACCGTAGCCTCCCAAAGTGCTGGGATTATAGGCATGAGCCACCACAGCCAGCCAGAAAATTACTTTTTTAAGTTGAAAAAGCAAGTTGATTTCAAGAAAAACGTCGGCCGGGCACAGTGGCTCAAGCCTGTAATCCCAGCACTCTGGGACGCCGAGGCGGGCAGATCACAAGGTGAGCAGTTCAAGAGCAGCCTGACCAACATGGAGAACCCCGTCTCTACTAAAAATAGAAAAAATTAGGCAGGCTTGGTGACACATGCCTGTAATCCCAGCTGCTCAGGAGGCTAAGGCAGGAGAATCGCTTGAACCCTGGGGGTGGAGGTTGCAGTGAGCTGAGATAGCGCCATTGCACTCCAGCCTGGGCAACAGAGCAAGACTCCGTCTCAAAAAGAAAAAGAAAGAAAAATATTAAGTAAACACAAGTCATATGAGAATCTCAAGGGAAGGGTAGTGTGCTGTGTTAAGAACTGAGATTTGGGAAATGCGTGGGGGAGACTTGGGATCTCAGAGACCAGGAGGGCCAGCTCACAGCCTGCTGCCACTTCAGATTTTCGGATTTCTCCAACCTCCTTGGTCACAAGTTCAGGTCATGCCAGTGCTCTGAAAGCACCTCCCTTCTCAACCAGGAATCCTTCTTTCCCCAGATGTGCTCATCCAGGGTACAGGAGATTGCAAAGGGCCTGGTGGAATAAAACAGGGAGATACTAATGCCACTCAGGTAGGCACAAGGCTTGGGGAAAATTCTGTGGCAAATTCTCAGTAATATGGAACTCTTAGCACGCTTCCCAGGTGGTTTCTCAGAGTCTGAATGGACCTTAGAAATAATCTCATCCAGCCAGATGTGGTGGCTCACACCTGTCATCTCAGCACTTTGGGAGGCCAAGGCAACTGGATCACTTGAAGTCAGGAGTTCAAGACCAGCCTGGCCAACATGGTGAAACCCCATCTCTACAAAACATATAAAAATTAGCCAGGTGTGGTGGCACACACCCGTAATGCCAGCTACTCAGGAAGCTGAGGCAGGAGAATCCCTTGAACCCAGGAGGGAGAGGTTGCAGTGAGCCACGATCACACAACTGCACTCCAGCCTGGGTGACAGAGTAAGACCCTAGCTCTCAAAAAAGGAAAAAAAGAGTAAGAGTAAGACAGGAAGCTGAGAGTCCACTTAGAATATCATTGCCTTCATCCAGGAGAAAGATGATGGCAGGTTGGACCAGAGTGTGTTGGGTACTTGCCCTCAAGCAGGAATACACTGGAACCCTGGGCACCCAGCTCTCTTGTCACCCCTGATGCTTCAGGCATCTGTACCAAGAAAGAGAACCTTCCCCTGTGGCCAGCCTGCATCTGGAGTTTCCAGTGCAAGTCTGCAGGGAAAGTCTGTGTATCTCCGAGGCCTCTTTCCTTGGTGACTCCAAAGACCTCCAGGGATCTCAGACCATAGGATTCTAGAATCAAAGACTACATCTTCAGCAGAAAGTGTAAGACAGGAGCAAGTCAGAGACAGAGTAAACGCAAATGACTTGTGTGCCTATGATTGCCCAGGATGTGTTCATCCATTATCCCTAATTCCCAGCACAACCCTGCAGTGAGGGAGCTTCACTATCTCCAAGCTACAAATCAGGAAACTGAGGCTCAGAGTGTTTTTATAAGTTTCACTGTGTTATGCAAGTACATAAAATAGGGTGGTGGTTTGGATCCAAGCTTTATATTCTTTTCTTTCTTTTTTTTGGTGGGAGGAGGGTTCAAGTGATTTTCCTGTCTCAGCCTCCCCAGGAGCTGGGATTATAGGTGCACAGCACCACACCTGGCTAGGTTTTGCATTTTTAGTAGAGATAGGGTTTCACCATGTTGGCCAGGCTGGTCATGAACTCCTGACCTCAGATGATCCGCCTGCCTCAGCCTCCCAAAGTGCTGGGATTACAGGCGTGAGCCACCTCATCTAGCCCCAAGCTTTATATTCTAAAGGCCAGGCTCAGATGCCCCCTCCATGTACGATGCACATACTTAATTATCTATTATGGTGCATATAACAGACATCACTAACCTATCACATTTTTTTTCCCCTGAAAATCTACAAAAGTGCTTCCTACTAACAGTTCAAAAAAAAGAAAAGAAAAACAAAAAATAAGTAAACCTGAAAGAGGCTGTAAAATCTTTTTATTCCCTACTCCAAATAGGCAATACTCATTGACCAGCACTGGCGCGTGTCGTAGCATTTATTTGCCATTTCAATACTGCACAGAAAATTAGCTTCTCTTGGCCAGGCACTGTGGTTCACACCTGTAATCCCAGCACTTTGGGAGGCCAAGATGGGAGGATTGCCAGGAGTTCAAGATCAACCTGGGCAACATGGTGAAACCCCATCTCTCCAAAAAAGAAATATAAAAATTAGCCAGGTGTGGTGGCATGTGCCTATAGTCCCAGCTACTCGGTAGGCTGAGGCAGAAGGATCACTTGAGCCTGGGAGGCAGAGGTTGCCGAGATGGCACCACTGCACTCCAGCTTGGGTGATAGAGCCAGACCTTGTCTCAGGGGGGGAAAAAAGTGACAAGCTTGGGGTCACATAGCCTGTAGCAGGTGGAAATTCAAGAATAAGTCTGTGTGATTAGAGTGTGTCATTACTCTATACACACTCCTTTGGTCCTCTCTCTTCCCATCTACAAAAGAGAACCAACTCCATAATCTCTTTTTCATTTTTAAGGTAAACATGACATATAACCTTTTTAAGTGAACAATTCAGAGCCTTTTAGAATACCCACAATGCAATGCAGCCACCACCACTATCTGATTCCAGATCTTTTTCATCACCCAAGAGACCCCCACACCCATTAACCAGTCACCTCTTATTCGTCCCAGGCCCCTGGCAGCCACTAATTTATTTTCTATCTTTATGGATTTACCTACTCTTGAAGGTTTCTGTAAATGGATTCATAGAATATGGGGCCTTTTACTTCTGCGTTTATTCATATAGCATAAAAAGTATTTTGAGATTTACCCATGTTGTAGCGTGTGTCAGAACTTCATTATGACTGAATAATATGCCATTGTAAGGATAGACCACGTTTTATCCATTCATCTGTTGATGGGCATCTGAGTTGTTTCCACCTTTTGGCAATTGTAAATAATGCTGCTCTGAATTTGCATGTACGTGTATTTGTTTGAGTCTCTGTTTTCAATTCTTTGGGTTGATGCAAAAGTTATTTACTTTTGCACCAACCTAATACTTGGGAGTGGAATTGCCGGGTCATGTAGCAGTAATTCTATGCTTAACTTTTTGAGGAACTCATAATTCTTAAAAGGCCATGCCAACTCTAGGACTGAGGGTTTAGGAGCTAATCCCTGCCTTCTTACTCTTGATTAGCTCCCACCCCAGTGGGTGCCCTCTGACATACCTGCCTTGAGAACCCTCTCCCTAACTCAGTGACCCCAGCATGTCATTGACATGCTGACTACATGTTCCCTGCCTCTCCCTGGGAGCCTGCCTCAGCACAGACCCTTCTATTCTTTCTATTTTTGGGGGTACCCATTAACTATCCACCTTCCCTTCAACCCCTCACTACCTTTCCAGCTTCTGGTAACCTCTAGTAACTTCTACTCTCTGTGTCCGTGAGTTCGATTTATTTGATTTTTAGATTCCACGAATAAGTGAGAACATGCGCCACTTGTCTTTGTGTGCCTGGCTTATTTCACTTAACATGATGATCTCTAGTTCCATCTGTGTTGTTGCAAATGACTAGATCTCATTCTTTTTTTTGAGACGAAGTCTCGCTCTGTCACCCAGGCTGGAATGCAGTGGCTCGATCTCAGCTCACTGCAACCTCCACCTCCTAAGTTCAGGAGATTCTCCTGCCTCAGCCTTCCAAGTAGCTAGAACTACAGGGATGCGGCACCATGCCCGGCTAATTTTTGTATTTTTGTGGAGACAGGGTTTCACCATGTTGGCCAGGCTGGTCTCGAACTCCTGGCCTCAGGTGATCCACCTACCTCAGCCTCCCAAAGTGCTGGGATTACAGGTGTGAGTCTGGATCTCATTCTTTTCATGACTGAATAGTACTCCATTGTGTGTATGAACTACATTTTCTTTTTTCATCTGTTGTTGGACACTCGGGTTACTTCCAAATCTCAGCTCGTGTACACAGTGCTGCAACAAACACAGAAATGCAGATATCTCTTCCATATACTGATTTCCTTTCTTTTGTGTATTTACCCAGCAGTGGTATTGCTGGATCATATGGCAGCTCAATTTTTAGGTTTTTGAGGAACCTCCAACTGTTCTCCATAGTGATTGTGCTCATTTATATTCCCACTGACAATTTACAAGGGTTTCCTTCGCTCCACATCCTCGCCAGCATTTGTTATTTCCTGTCTTTGGATGTAAGCCATTTTCACTGGGGTGAAATGATAGCTCTTTGTAGTTTTTATTTGCCTCCTCTGATGATCAATGAAGTTGGGCACCTTTTCATATGCTTATTTGCCATTTGTGTGTCTTCTTTTCAGAAATGTCTGTTCAAATCTTTTGTCTATCTTTTGATCAAGTTATGAGATTTTTTTCTATAGAGTTATTGGAGCTCCTTTGTATATTCAGGTTACTAATCCCTTGTCAGGGGGTTAGTTTGTTAATATTTCCTCTTGTTCCTTGGGTTGCCTCTTCACTTTGTTGATTGTATCCTTTGCTGGAGCACAGGCTGTTCTGGATGAGACTGGAGCAGCTGGGCTCTCTCCTCCCTTTGAGAGGGCCTCCAGAGGGCCCTATCAATCAAGATCAGCCTGGGAATTATTGCTGGGGGGTTGGCTCCAGCTGATCGCACCCTCTCCTTCTCTCCCAGTGCTCTATGATTTCATACTACAGCCACCCTCACTGTTGTTATAAGTAAAATTCCAATGCCACAAAAGAAGTAGCACTGGAAGATAAATCCTCTCAGCAAGACAATTTACTTCTATAGAAGGGTGTGGCTCACGGATGGAGCAATGGTGATCACACGTTTGGACAAGGGAGGAAAAGGGGTACTTGTGCCTGTTGGGGGTTGCCCCTACTGCTGTGTCGTTCCCCTATTGGCTATGGATAGATGGCGCAAGCTAGACTAATCCCGATTGGCTATTTTAAAGAGAGCAGGGGTCCGAGCTGGAGTGGCAGGGTGGGTGGTTTGGTGGGAAGGACGGTTACAGGAGGGTCAGAGCAGGAAGTCAGGGGTAACTAGCCTAGGTCAAAGAAGGTGACTAGAGCGGATGACTGGAGCAGATGACCCTGATGAGTCAGGACAGAGCTGGGGGCCAGGGGAACAGATGTGAACTACTGATTAGAACCAATGGAAAAGGTTGTCTATGGGAACTGCAAGGAAGTTAAACTTTAGAGAATTAAAGAGTAAGAGAATTGAACATACTGACATACTGATTCTTTGAAGAGAAACTTGGAGTTCACTGTATCTAACACTGTGCACCAGGATTCTTAGATCCTCCACATCATCATAACTCCTCTGAGCACTTGCCTTACCCCTGCTTTCTTCTTTGCCTTCTGAAATCTCCTAACTTTGGAAGGGGCAGCTCAGGCAGCACCTCCCTGGCATTGTCACCCCAGCCAGAATTAATCTCTCCATGTTCCCTTAGCACCTCACTCACACCAGCAAAACTGTCGTGAATCTGTTCTATCTTATGCAGAATTTCTTGTTGATAGTGAACTGGAAAATTGTTA
This sequence comes from Plecturocebus donacophilus, assembly GCA_004027715.1. Taxonomy (NCBI): domain Eukaryota; kingdom Metazoa; phylum Chordata; class Mammalia; order Primates; family Pitheciidae; genus Plecturocebus; species Plecturocebus donacophilus. Next base: position 19,312 of record PVKP010019088.1, on the reverse strand, counting down.
TGTACATATCATGCTGGGTTATTTTAAGAAATTATTCACATGATGGGTAAAGCAGCCTTGTACATTAAATTCTTCCATTTTTTTCCATTCATAGTTCTCTGCCACTAAATGATGAGCTTCAGAAAGAAAACATTTTGCCCATCTTAGTTTCTCCTAAGAGAAGTGATGCCTTAGCCGGGAGTGGTGGCTCATGCCTATAATCCCAACTCTTTGAGAGTCCAAGATGGGAGGATCACTGGAGCTCAGGATTTCGAGACCAGCCTGGGCAACATTGCAAGAACTCATCTCTACTAAAAAATTTTTAAATTAGCCAGGCATGGTGGTATATCCCTGTATCCCAGCTACTTGGGAGACTGAGGTAGGAGATTGCTAGAGCCTGGGAGGTGGAGGCTGCAGTGATCCATGATCCCCCACTGCACTACAGCCTGAGCCACAGAGTGAGACCCTGTCTAAAGAGAGAGAGAGAGAGAAAGAGAATGATATCTAAACAATACAGTGCTTTGCTGGTAACAGGTGCCTAATGAACTTTTGTCGATTGAATTAGTGGGTGAGAGGGGGTGAATGAATGACATTAACTCTTCCAATTATTTGAACTATATTGTGCTAAGAATTAATGTCTAACAGATCAAATTTTGTTATAAGGTCAATTTTTAACTGCAGGCCGCCAAAATGTCATCACAGTATATTTTCCAGTGTGTCATTTTATAATTGAAAGTGTGTGGGTTTGGCTCTCACTTTTGCAGATTATTCAAATGTTGAGTTCTCTGAGATCCTCGGATTTTCAAAAACAATAATGGCTTCACTGTGTGAAGCCTCAATGCTCCCTGTTTGAGACAAGTGATTTTAAGGGAAAGACATCAGCTACACTTTCTACATAGCTGCTGTGTTGCTAACTTAATACGCTTGCATTGAGTTGGATATACTAGAAAAGAAAAAAAAAATCCGTTGAGTTATTAAGAAAAGAGTTTGGGACCGGTCGCATGGCTCATGCCTGTAATCCTAGCACTTTGGGAGGGTGAGGTGAGCAGATCACGAGGTCAGGAGATTGAGATCATCCTGGCTGGCCAGGCGTGGTGGCTCACGCCTGTAATCACAGCACTTTGGGAGGCCAAGGTGGGTAGATCACCAGGTCAGGAGATCGAGACCACCCTGGCCAACATGGTGAAACCCCATCTTTAAAAAAAAAGAGAGAGAGAGAGATCATCCTGGCTAACATGGTGAAACCCTGTTTCTACTAAACATACAGAAACTTAGCCAGGCTTGGTGGCACGTGCCTGTGATCCCAGCTACTTGGGAGGCGGAGGCAGCAGAAGCGTTTGAACCCGGGAGGCGGAGGTTGCAGTGAGCCAATACTGTGCCACCGCACTCCAGCCTGGTGACAGAGGGAGACTCTGTCTCCAAAAAAAAAAGACTGTGGTTTCTCAGTTAATTCATGGCCACACTTTCCAAGCCCACACTTTCTCAGAAAGTTTCCTCTGGTGAAAAGCAATAAAACTTAGTCTCTGAACTAGGTCATTTTTATTCATGAAGCCTCATATCAACAACAGCCAGGGGCCGGGCACGGTGGCTCATGCCTATAATCCCAGCACCTTGGGAGACCAAGGCGGGAGGATCACTTGAGCTCAGGAGTTTAAGACCACCCTACACAACATGGTAAAAACCTGGCTCTACCGAAAATACAAAAATTAGCTGGATTGGTGGCGTTCGCCTGTAGTTCCAGCTACTTGGGAGGTGGGAGGATGGCCTCAGCCCGGGGGAGGCGGAGGTCGCAGTGAGCCAGGATTAAACCACTGCACTCCAGCCTGGGTAACAGAGCCAGAACCTGTCTCAAAAACAAAAACAAAAACAGCTAGGTGTTTTATTAGCTGGATTAACTGATGTTACAGTGAGTAGAGGCAGAGGCTTTGGGGGTCAGACAAGCTTAGGTAAGCCTATGACTGAGGCCAAATATCATAAGCTCTCTGAGCCTCCCTTTTATCATCTCTGAACAGAGAGATACCCTATTTCCAAAGATGACTGAGCAAAGTGACAGGAACAATGTACGCTTCAGAATGGCTCACACAGACTAGGCACTGTGGCTCATGCCTATAATCCCAACACTTTAGGAGGCCAAGGTGGGAGGATCATTTGAGCCCAGGAGTTAGAGACCAGCCTGGGCAACATAGTGAGATCCCTGTCTCTAAAATATATATATATATATTAATTAGCTGTGCGTGGTGGTGCATGCCTGTAGTCCCAGCTACTTGGGGGCACTAAGATGGGAAGATCACTTGAGCCCAGAAGTTCAAGGCTACAGTGAGCCATGTTCATACCACTGCACTCTAGTCTTGCTTTTGTCTGGCCTTTTTTTGTCTTAAAAAAAAAAAAAAGACCTGGTTTGAATGCTGGCTCATCTCAGTAGGTAGAGGGTGTCAGGACGCTGGCCTAGCCCCGTCTAGGCAACCACAGCCAGTAAGGCCAGGTCTGCACCCCTGTAGAGGAATGGGGAATGTTGGAAACAGATGCTTGGTGCCGCAAAGAAAAATTAGCACTGAGACAAATGATCTCTCAGCAAGCAATTTTTACTTCCTGTAGGGAGTGCCCTTAGTAGCCATCTTGCCATGAGAGTACAGTGATCAAAGGAAAAGCAGACATATTTATCCCTTGCGCATTTGGGGTTGTCCTTATTGCTCTGTCTGATCTCCATTGGCTGGAACCAGACCTCACAATTTAAACTAAAACCCTATTGACTAACAACTTAAAACTTCTTTAAACATGTAAGGGGCATAGGCTGTGATCTGGGACATGCCTGTGAGCGCATCCAGCACAGAAATCTTGGTTAAAGTGCAAGGACATAGAATATACCATGTGCCTATAAGCATGTCTAATAGCTACATAGGATAGGGCTTAACAAAGAGTTCTTAGCACACTTACGATTTACTCTTTAACAGGAAAGGATACTTTGAAGAGGAACTTTTTACTTTCCACAGAGAAGTGTCTGAGATGGGGAGGAATGGTCTGCCGAGCAGGCATCCCAGAAGATGCTTCCTGCACTCACCCCACCCCACGTGTGATAGTACCTCAGTTGCCTGAAGACAGGATAATGACCTGTCTCTATCTTCTAGGAGCTACCTCCTAGGGCTCTGGGGATGAAACGAGATGGTCCTGCACCAGCAGTCCTGCAGACCCTGCACATAGCAAGTGCCCAGTACTCAATAATGCTTGGAGGGCAAAATGGCTTCTAATTGATCTTTGTGTGCCCTTGTGTCCAGCACACAGGAGGTATACCATGAATGTTCGTAGAACAAATGTATCAATGGCAACCACCTCCCTCCTTTATTTACTCTTTCCTTCTAATAACACAGCCAACATTCAGTTAGCTGTGTGGGCAGCCATCCTGGGCTCGGTGCCTGATTCTCCACACCGTTTCTGCCCCAAGCTGCGGAGCCCATGCATTCCCCAGCACCCGTGTTCTGAACCCAGCCTGTCGTTCATCCTTGCCCTGTTCTGTCTCCTTGGATTCAGGCCTCCCCTCCAGCTGTAGGATCTCTCTAGGTCTGTATTCCTCACCTCTGGTTGGCACTTCCTACATGCTGACATCACAGGAGCAGAGGGGTGAGAGAAACCTCCTGGTCTTCACCCAGGTCCAGGATGGACTTTCTGTCCACTGTGGGGCTGGGTAGAGTTGGGCAGCCCAAACCAGGGCCACATAAGGAGAGGGCTGTGTCCCCAGGGTCTGTCACAGAGTAAGTTTCAGGTGTCACAACTCACAATAAATCCATGCATTCGGCACAAGCCAGGACTCCTGAGTCAGGTTCTCTCAACCCCAACGAGGGCTCCAGCAGCAACTTGCTGTGTTCTGGGAAAATTATATGGCTTCTTTGTTTAAAAATAAGTTGTTTTAATTTATTTACTGTCCAGAGTACTCATTAATTGTTTATTTGTCGACAGAAACTATTTCTAATTTTTTTTTTTGAGACAGAGTCTCAATCTGTCGCCCAGGTTGGACTGCAGTGGTGTGGTCTCAGCTCACTGCCACCTCCGCCTCCCAGGTTCAAGCGATCCTTGTGCCGTAGCCTCCTGAGTAGCTGGGATACAGGCGTGTGCCACCACAGCCAGCTAACTTTTGTATTTTTAGTAGAGACGGGACTTTACCATGTTGGCCAGGCTGATCTCGAACTCCTGACCTCAAGTGATCCACCTACCTTGGCCTCCCAAAATTCTGGGATTACAGGAGTGAGTCACCGTACCCGGCCTAAAAAAAAAACATTTCTTAGCCCACAATTTCATAGTTCATAGTTCAGGAACACAGGTCAGTGATAAACTTCTAGGTAATTCAACCCAAAGAAATTCTTTATATTCCAAAATCACTTTGCACTCCGAACAATGCCCCCGTCCTCATCGCCTCTACATGCGCCTTCTTTCTTGGTTCAGCCACAGCAAACTTATAGAGAGCTGCAACACTCAGGGATCCAATGCCTGCTCCAGCAAAGTGAACTCACAGACACTGGACCAGAAGGCCACACACCTGAGTTTTGTCAAAGCACTAGAAGCTGTGATAGTTGTCCTTGATAAGTTTGTCAGCCTCATCACCTGAGGTTGTCTTTCCCGGATCCCTTATCTTTTTTTAGTTGTGATTTTAAAAATCACCCACTTAACATAAAATGTACCTTCACCATTATTAAGTATACAGTACGGTAGTATAAGCACTTTTTTTGTATAGTGAAGCTCCAGAACTTCTTCATCGTGCAAAATGAAACTCTAAACACCGTAAACAACATCCTTTTTTTTTTTTTTTTTTTTGAAATGGAGTCTTGTTCTGTCGCCCTCGCTGGAGTGCAGTGGTATGATCTCGGCTCACTGCAACCTTCCCCTCCAGGGTTCAAGTGATTCTTCTGCCTCAGCCTCTCAAGTAGCTGGGATTATAGGTGTGCACCACCATGCCTGGGTAATTTTTATATTTTTGGTAGAGACGGATTTCACCATGTTGGCCAGGCTGGTCTTGAACTTCTGACCTAAGGTGATCTGCCTGCCTCAGCCTCCCAAAGTGCTGGGATTGCAGGTGTGAACCACTGTGCCTGGCCCTTACAGGTGTGAACCACTGCCCCCGGCCTTGGTTGCTATTCTTACTGGGAGCCTGGAGCACCCCTTATCCCCCAGTCTGTTTGTTTCCTTTTATCATCTCCCTGTTCTCTCTCCCCAGAACACCATTTATATGTGTTTTCTGTGCATCTTTCTGTTTGTAGATCTTTCTGCTCAAAACCTTTTTTGTTTATTTGGCATGCGTACTTTTTACATAAACGGTATTGTATCTCAGAACGAGAACACCATTCACGTGTCATTGCTCTTCACAGGCCGTTTCCCAGTCCTTTCTGCGTGATGCATGCTGCACAAAACGCTTTATATACAGTATGATTAATATTTGCTACTATTATTAACATGCACAACCATGCTCCATGATCTTTTTACAGAGGAGGAAGCTGAGGCAAAGAGAGGTTAAGTGGTGGATCTGAAAGCAGAATTCAGATATGTGTGACCCCAGAGTTAGCAAACCTCACTTAGCTCAAGCACTCCATCAAAATCCCTCTATTTATTTCACAACAAATACTCCATTGAGTGCTGACTTTGTACCAAGTACTGTTTCTCAGGCTAGACATACAGAGATGAAAGCCAAGCATGGAGCTTACATCCTCAAGAGGAACAAATAAAGTGAAATGAATCATAACAGAAAGAAGGGTATCATTATGGTGGGGAGAAGTGCCTTGAAGGAAAAGCGAAAGATGCTAGGGGCATGATTTAACAGGCTTCCTTCATGTGCCAGCAACAATGGGGCAGGCATGATTATCCCCGTTTTACAGATGAGGAAACTGAGGCTCAGAAGTGATGTATTTTAACCCATGTTCACTGTAGCGTTATTCACAATAGCCAAGAGGTGGAAGCAACCTAGATGTCCACTGACAGATGAGTGGGAAAAAATATGGCATAGCCACACAGTGGAATATTATGCAGCCTTAAAAAGGAGGAAATCCTGTCATATGCTGCAACATGCATGAGCCTGGAGGACATTATGCTAGTGATGTCCTGGTCTCTACTAAAACAATAAAAATACAAAAACTAGCCGGGTGTGGTGGCACGTGCCTGTAGTCCCAGCTACTCAGGAGGCTGAGGTTGCAGTGAGCTGCGATCGAGCCATTGCCCTCCAGCCTGGGCAATAGAATAAGACTCAAGCTCAAAAAAAAGCAAAGTGAATTAAAGTATGTCTTAAATATAATACAGTTTTGGGGTTTTGTTTTGTTTTGTTTTGTTTTGAGACAGAGTCTCACTCTGTCACCCAGGCAGGAGTGCAGTGGCATGATTGTGGCTCACTGCAGTCTCAAATTCCTGGGCTCAAGTAATCCTCTTGCCTCAGCCTCCTGAGTGGCTGGGACTATAGGCATGCACCACCACACCCTGCTAATTTTTAAAGTTTTTGTGAAGGTGGGATCTTGCTATGCTGCCCAGAGTGGTCTGGAACTCCTGGCCTCAAGAGATCCTCAGTCTCCTAATGTGCTGAGATGACAGGTGTGAGCCACCTTGCCTGGCCTAATATATAAAGTGCATATTCAGTATAAAAGCCAAGGATCTGACAATGTTTGAAGAACCTTGTCCACTAGGTGGGAATTGGTGGGGATGGGATCTTTGACCTGGAGGGGAGTAGTCTTCATGAGCCTAAACCTGCATTTCTGGTTTCTTTCAGGGTGGCAGCTCACAAAGGGTGTCCCTGTCCCTCAGGGGGTCATGGCCTTCATGTTGCTCGCCCGACGCCTGGCCTGCAGCTTCCAGCACAGCAACCGCCTGCTGGTGCCCGGTAAGCCCTGGGGGTCTTGACAAGAACTGATCCTAATGGAAGACACCATCCAGACTAGGGATTCCTTGCCTGGAAGAGCCCTTGGGGATAAAGGGACCAGTCAGTGAGTGTTTCTGGGACTGTCCCACTGTATTAGTCTGTTCTCATGCTGCTGATAAAGACATACCTGAGACTGGGTAACCTATAAAGAAAAAGAGGTTTAATGATCTCACAGTTTCACCTGACTGGGGAGGCCTCACAATCATGGCAGAAGTTGAGGAGGAGCAAAGGCACGTCTTACATGGCAGCAGGCAAGAGCGTACGTGCAGGGGAGCTTCTCTTTATAAAATCAGCAGATCTTGTGAGTCTCATTCAATTGACTATCGTAAGAGCAGCCTGGAAAAGACCCACCCCCTGATTCAGTTACCTCCTACTGGATCCCTTTCACGGCATGTGGGAATCATGGGAGCTACAATTCAAGATGAGATTTGAGTGAGGACACAGCCAAACCATATCACCCACTACCCATAAAACTATCACCATCGCCACCTCCTTTCCCTCTCCCATCTCTGCCATATATACGATCCTGTCCCAAGTGCCTCAGTGAGATGGGACTGGATCCACCCTGGAGCATTCTGCCTGCAGGTAGGTGATGGCCTCCACAGCCAAATGGTCCCAGGCCATCTCTGCAGGGACCACTGGGGAAAACACACATTTGGGGTTGCTGCTAAGGAACAAAGAAAGCTGTAAATATCTCTGAAATTGACCTAAAGGCCAACTGTGCTTCAAAGTCACTGGATCACTGGACAGGAGACCCCATCTTAGGAATGTGTCACCCCCACTCCACCCCATACCCATGGCCACCTGTACTGGCCCCTTCTTCCTTCTGTTTGACCTCTTTGAGATCTCCCTCCCTCCCAATAGTGCCCTGAGGAAGGCTCAAGTGAATTCCATCTTACAGAGAAGAGAACTAAGGCTCAGAGAAGCAAAGCCATTTGCCTAAGGTCACACAGCCACTTGCATGCACCTCTGTCTGGCTCCAATGCTGAGGACTCACTCCTCCATGTGCCTCCGTGTGGCTCTGGGAGACAGTCCCCAGCAAGAGCCTCCCTTCGGATGCCCCGAGATTGGCTTCCTGCAAAGATATAAACTGCCTGGCTCGGGCCTGGCCATGACATAGTTTCAGAAAGACCAGTGAGCCTCCAGTCTGTCCCCAGCTCTCTCAGAGCCCCTGTGCTTGTCATCACGGTGTCCCTTGATGTCAGGTGCTGGGAAAAAGGCTGACACATGATCTGCTTATCTGGCACAGGATGGGAGTTCATGGAAGACCATGCTTCGTGTCCAAGGCAAGGAAGACCTATTTGAAGCACCAGAATGTGGCCAGACTTGCTGGCTCTAGCCACAGCCTTTTCCCTATCTGTTTACTGAGTGTATCTAAAGTAGAGCATGCTCTGTACCTTCCGAGGAAATGCCAGACCGCTACAGCTAGAGATCATCTGCTTGATGCTTTGCTTCCTTTTAACCCCCCACATCCCTGAGCACATGCTTCTTTGTTTAAACACTCAATCAATAGTGTGTGGGGATCTCCAGTGCTCGAGGCCTTCGCATCCTCCTACTCGCTTGGGCCCCCTTAGAGCCCACCTTTATGCACTCATTCTTGTCTGTTAATTTCTTTGTCTCCGCCGACCCTCGTTACTTTGTAGGTTGTATCTGGGCTGGATCCCAACAGTCAGGCCTTGCTGCCTTGTGAAGACAAACTGCTAGCTGTGTCCTTGGTCTGCGTGTTGAATGCTGGTGTATATGTGCTGGGTGGGATAAACAGTAGGACTGTTTGCCCCTCCCCAAGGAGTATGAGCAGGCTTTATTTTAAAATAAACATCTTGTCCGGGTGCAGTGGCTCACGCCTGTAATCCCGGCACTTTGGGAGGCCAAGGTGGGTGGATCGCCTGAGGTCAGGAGTTTGAGAGCAGCCTGGCCAACATGGTGAAACCCCGTCTCTACTAAAAATACAAAAGTTAGCCAGGTGTGGTGGTGGGCACCTGTAATCCCAGCTACTTGGGAGGCTGAGGCAGAAGAATCGCTTGAACCCAAAAGGGGAAGTTTGCAGTAAACTGAGATTGGGTCACTGTTCTATAGCCTGGGCAACAAAGCAAGATTCTGTGTTAGAAAAGAAAGGAAGAAAGGATGGCAGGGAGAGAGGGAGGAAGGGAGGGAAAGGGAAGGAAGAGAGAGAAGGAGGGAGGGAGGGGGAGAGAAAGAAGGAAGGGAGGGAGGGAGAAAGAGAAGGAAGGAAGGGAATAAAGAAAGAGAGAGGAAGGAAGAAGGAAGGAAGGAAGAAAGGAAGAAAAGAAAGAAACAGAAAGAAAGAAAGGGAGAAAGAAACTAGCTGGGCACAGTGGCTCACTCCTGTAATCCTAGCACTTTGAGAGGCTAAAGCAGGAGAATCACTTGAGCCAAGGGGTTTGAGACCAGCCTGGGCAACATGGGGAGACCCTGTCTCTGTGAAAACTACAAAACTTAGTTGGGCATGGTGATATGTGCCTGTAATCTCAGCTACTCGGGAGGCCGAAGCAGAAGGATTGCTTGAGCCCAGGAGGTTGAGGCTGCAGTGAGCCACGATCACACCACAGCACTCCAGCCTGGGCAACCTTGTCTTAAAATAGTAATAATAGACAAATAAATTTTTAAAGACACTAAGAAGCTGACCTTGGTACATTACCGTTAACCAAACTCCAGACTTTATTCGGCTTTCACTCATTTTTTCTTTAATGTCTTTTTCAGTTCCAGGATCCAATCCAGGTACCCACATTGCATTGATTTGTCACATCTTCCATGGTCTCCTCCAGTCTGCGATGGTTTCTCAGTCTTTTCCTTATTCTTCTTGACCTTGATAGTTTTGAGAAGTTATGAATGGCTTTTGAGGTTTTTCTTTTTCTTTTTTTCTTTTTTCTTTTTTTTGATGGAGACTCGCTCTGTCACTCAGGCTGGAGTGGTGCTATGGTACGATCTCGGCTCACTGCAACCTCCACCTCCCAGGTTCAAGTGATTCTCCTGCCTCGGCCCCTAGGTAGTACAGGCACCCGTCACCACACCCAGCTAATTTTTATATTTTTTGTGGAGACGGGGTTTCATCATTTGGCCAGACTGGTCTCCAGCTACTGACCATAAGTGATTTGCCTGTCTTGGTGTCCCAAAGTCTTGGGATTACAGGCATGAGCCACTGCACCCGGCCAAGGTTTTGCTTTATTTACTTATAAGAGAAGCATATTAATGTTTACACATAATTATGTTAAAATAAACCAGAAAGATGTCGGTATGGAGGGTTCCAGGTCAGAGAGAGAGTCTAGCACAGACGACCCATTCATTTCATAACGAAGGCTGTTGAGCACCTATTACGTGCCAAGTGCTGTGCTGAGTACTGAGGATGTGGCAGTGAATAAAGAGATGTGGCTCTTGTGGAGCTCTAGCCTAGTGGCCCATGTGGCACCATCTTTAAAGGTCATTCTCAAGGACATCTGAGCCTTCCTAAGGAGACACCATGGGAAAAGCTCTAGGTCAAGATTCATATGATTGGGTTACTAGCTTCACCACGCATTGGCCAAGTGAGCCTAACCGATATAACTTCTCCCAGCCTCAGTTTTCTCCTCAGGAAAATGGGTTTAATAATAGTATCCTTCCTATTTCACAAATTTCTCGCATTAGAAGAAATGGTTCATATGAGTCAGGCACAGTGGCTCACACCTATAATACCAGCACTTTGGGAGGCTGAGGCAGGCGGATTACCTGAAGTTAGGAGTTCAGGACCAGCCTGGCCAACATGGTGAAACCCGTTCTCTACTAAAAATACAAAAATTAGCTGGGCGTGGTGGCATGTGCCTGTAGTTCCAACTACTCGAGAGGCTGAGGCAGGAGAATTGCTTGAACCCAGGAGGTGGAGGTTGCTGTGAGCCGAGATTTCTCCACTGTGCTGCAGCCTGGGCAACAGAGTAAGACTCCATCTCAAAGAAAAAAAAAAAAAAAG
>PVKP010019087.1:0-43115 GCA_004027715.1 Plecturocebus donacophilus | reverse complement strand
TGACCTGACCTTTCTCTCTGGCTGCCCTTATCATTTTTTCCTTCATTTCAACCCTGGTGCATCTGATGATTATGTGCCTTGGAGTTGCTTTTCTTGAGGAGTATCTTTGTGGCGTTCTCTGTATTTCTTGTATTTGAATGTTGGCCTGCCTTGCTAGGTTGGGGAAGTTCTCCTGGATAATAACCTGAAGAGTGTTTTCCAGCTTAGATTCATTCTTTCTGTCACATTCAGGTACACCTATCAAACGTAGATTAGGTCTTTTCACATAATCCCATATTTCTTGAAGGATTTGTTCTTTTCACTCTTTTTTCTCTAATCTTGCCTTCTCATTTTATTTCATTGAATTGATCTTCAATCTCTGATATCCTTTCTTCTGCTTGATCGATTCAGCTATTGAAACTTGTATATGCTTCGTGAAGTTCTTGTCCTGTGTTTTTCAGCTCCCTTGAGTCGTTTATGTTCTTCTCTAAGCTGATTATTGTATTTAGCATTTCATCTAACCTTTTTTCAAGGATTTTAGTTTCTTTGCATTGGGTTAGAACATGTTCAGCTCAGAGAAGTTTGTTATTATTCACCTTCTGAAGCCTGCTTCTGTCAGTTCATCAAACTCATTCTCCATCCAGTTTTGTTCCCTTGCTGGTGAGGAGTTGTGATCTCTTGGAGGAGGAGAGGTGTTCTGGTCTTTGACGATTTCATCCTTTTTGTCCTGGTTTCTTCTCATCTTTGTGGATTTACCTACCTTTGATCTTTGAAGTTGGTGATTTTGGATAGGGTCTCTGAGCAGACATCCTTTCTGTTGATGTTGAGGCTATTTCTTTTTTGTTTTTCCTTCTAACAGTCAGGCCCCTCTGCTATAGGACTGCTGGGGGTCCACTCCAGGCCTTGGCTGCCTGGGAATAACCCACAGGGGCTGTGGAGCAGCCAGGATTGTTGTCTGATCTTTCCTCTGGTAGCTTTGTCCCAGAAGGGTACCCGCCTGGTGTAGCCTGAGCTCTCTTGTATGAAGCATTTTTTGGGTTCTACAGGGGTCAAGGAGCTGCTTGAGGATGTCTTCTGTCCCTTGTTTGCCTGCCAAGGCACTGCTGGGCTGCCTCGGGCTCAGCCTGGCTGCTATATAGGTTTCCTCTGGCTTAGCCCCGCCTTCACAACGGCAGACTCCCTTCCTCCCACCCAGCTGGATCATCCAGGGTGGAGCTCAAACTGATGTGCTGGCTGCAAAACTCTCAAGCGAGAGGGTTTCAGTTTGCTGGACTTTGTGGGGGTAGGACTTGCCAAGTGTATCGCCAGTCTCCCTGCTTTCAGCTCTCCCTCTTTCTGGGGTGCAGGTAGCTCTGTGTGGCAGTCGCTCTCAGTGCTAGTCAGATCACCCATCCAGATTTGTGCCAATGACCTGCAACTGTTTATTTATTTATTTAATTTTTAGAGACAGGGTCTTGCTCTGTTGCCCATGCTGGAGTACTGGAGTGTAGTGATGTGATCATGGCTCACTATAGCTTCAACCATCTGTGCTCAAAGGATCTTCCCATCCAGCCCACCAAGTAGCTGGAACCACAGGTGTGTACCACCATACCTAGCTAGCTTTTTTGTTTTTGTTTTTGTTTTGTGGAGAGAGGGGGTCTCATTCTGTTGTCCAGGCTGGTCTTGAGCTCCTGGGCACAAGCAATCCTCCTACTTCAGCCTCCCAGAGTACAGAGATTACAGGCATGAGCCACCACACCTGGACATACATATATTTGCATTTCACTGACATTGCACAATATAATGATGAACAGTAAATTCATGCTAATAAAAATTTTAATTCTTCTTTATTTACAATGACATTGAATTAAAAGACACACCATAACAAGTTGAGAGAGACTATAGAAGAAAATAAAAAAACATATTTTAGTACTTCAGTGGCACTTTTGCCTTTCTCTTTTGAATAAAGCATTCACCATTTTCATCTTACATGAAAATGATGTAACAGATCCTACACAATACATACCTTCCTAGGCTGTAGTTGGCTATTTACTTCCTCAATTCCCACTAGGTTGCCACAGCTGAACACATGGTAAACAGAATGAAAATGGCAAATAAAAACAAATCTGGATGTAGGCAAGGAGAGACTTGATTCAAAACGATTATTTCAATAGGAGGAGAGGGATTATTGCAATAAGGAGAACACTCAGACCATACAACCTGCAAATTTCTCATTGGTCTTTATAAGGAGATTAGAATATAGACATGTGCATGCACAGAGAAGGACCATGTGAGGACACCACCATGAGAAGACAAGGCTTCTAGCATGGCAGGCTATCTGCAAGCCCAGGAAAGGGACCTCAGAAGAAACCAAATCTGCTGACACCTTGATCTAGAACTTCTAACCTCCAGAACTGTGAGAAAATAAATCTGTGTTTTTAAGCCACCCAGTCTGTGGTATTTTGTTATGACAGCCCTAGCAAATTAGCAGTCTTCTTATTTTTGAAATATTTTGTATATTCCATGCACAAGTCTTTATCAGATACACGTATTGCAAATACTTTCTACGGGACTGACTTACCTTTTCATTTTCAGAAAAGTTTCATGTAAAGAACAGAAGTCTTTAATTTTCATAAAGTCAAATTATTCAGTTCTTTTGTAGTTTGGTTTGTGCTTTTCTTTTTTTTTTTTTTTAAGACAGGGTCTCACTCTGTCGCCCAGGCTGGAGTGCACTGGGGAGATCACAGCTCACTGCAGCCTCAAATTCCTGAGCCCAAGAGATCCTCCCACCTCAGACTCAGTCTCAGTAGCTGGGACCACGAGTGTGCACCACCACACCTGGCTATTTTTGCTTTTTATTTTTGGCAGAGACAAAGTCCCGCTATGCTTCCCAGGCTGGTCTTGAATTTCCGAGCTGAAGTGATCCTCCCGCCTCAGCCTCCCAAAGTGCTGGGATTACAGGAATGAGCCACCATGCCCACCTGGTTTGTGCATTTTGGTGGAGTCATTCCCAAGTCACTTCTCTGCCTCATTATATCAACCAGGGATATTTAAGGAGACTAAAAACATGCCAGTTACATCAACAGAAAAGTTTAATATAAATAATTATTAAGTAGTAAATATGGTAAACTACTAAAAGAGACAAAAGAGGATTCTAAAGCATATAGAAATAGCAACTGCAAATGGTGGCTATTACCTCTAAAGCCAATGGATAGTGCACAAAGAAGAAAATTTTTAAATTTAGAGGGGGAAAGCCAGTCACAGTGGTTCACTCTTGTATTCCCAGCACTTTGGGAGGCTGGGCAGGAGGACCACTTCAACCCAGGAGGTTGAGGCTGCAGTGAGCCATGATCGCACCACTGCACTCCAAACTGAGTGACAGAGCAAGACTCTGTCTCAAAAAAATAAAGAATAAATAAATAAATAATTTAGAGGGGGCATCTTTTCTACTAAGGCTAAGAGTCAGACCTCTCAGGAGAGGTATGACTGCCACAAAAACATTCAGCCTGCTGGTGGCATGAAAACTTCTGGACGATGGGAGCCCAGCAGCCCATCCCTAGGTGACAGAGGAACTTGGTGAAGGGTACAGATCTTAGAAGGTTAACAGGCCTCACTGACCACAGCTCTGGTCTCAAGATATGTATTGGTTAGTTAAAAACACTCCAAGCAGGAGAGGAGAGGGAGGGGTGAGAGGAGGGAATCCAGGACCAAGAAGACTAAAAAGGAGCCAAAGAGATAAGAGGAAAAACAGAAAAGTGGGGAGTAATGGAATCTGGGAGTTGGGCATTTAATGCTGCTAAAAGAATTGTCCCAACATCAATCTTTTGTATTTGAGATTTCTCTCTTCTAGCCCATCTTCATTTAATTCTATTTAACCTTTTATCTTTCCATATCTGCCTAGATATTGTCTCTTCTGGATGCCTTCTCAAACCTGCTCCCAGCCCCAGCACATGGTAAGTGCTCCTTTGGCTGCCAAGCACACTTGCGCTTACCCTTGTGTGAAAATTTAAGCTCCTTGAAGTAAGAGATTATGTTCTATTCTGGATTCTATCTCTGGATCATAACATACTCCTCAGCATGTTGTTGGTATTTCAACATTTGATAATTTTTAAAAATCTGAATAAATCACTCTTTTCTCTGTCCCTTACTGTTTTTACTTGTACTTTTGCCATGGAACTTATTAGCTATTACTATTTTTGTAAATTGTTTTCTCTCCCAGAAAAACTATTAACTTCTACTAATCTTTGGATTCTTTTGATTGACAAGCACTGTGCATTGCACAAAGTAAGCATTTACGATTATTTGCTGTATTAAATGTCACCAAACTCATGAAAGGTAATTGCAATGCTGTAAAATTCACTTTGTGTTTGGCTTATAAACTGGTTCTGAAAATATTTTAAAAAGAATTTTATCAGAAGGCATTCAAGGATGTTGGAGTATTGGTTTATATTCATTTGGCTGCAGGAAACAGAAACCCTATAAAATTATGGGTTGAGTATTCATAACTTGAAAACCCAAAATCCTTCAAAATCCAAAACTTTTTGAGCACCAACATGATACTCTAAGGAAATGCTCAGTGTAGGATTTTGGATTTCAATTGTTTATACTGGGGATACTCAACTGCAGTTTAAGTAGAAAGGAGGGAGGGTTTCTTACTATAAGGAGTAGGACGATGGCCGAGACCCTGGAATGGGCTGAAATCAAACCCTTAATTGCTGGCAGCAGTACTCTCAGTGATACTTCATTTACTCTTTCATCCTTTTCCTCCTTTTCTTCCCTGATATCAATGAATGGAATTAGAAAGTAGAGGAGGGAAATGCTGTTGGTAAGCATTCTGTCTGGTTGAAGATGACCCTCAACAGCTCCAGAATTTATAGCTCCTCCATTTAAGAGATTCCAAACCGAGACCAGGTTATTTTATCCTCAGTCCCAAATTGAGAGTGAAGGGACTGTTATTTACCTTTTCAAAAATCAAAATTTTGTTTTTGTCAAGTGCCTACTCCCAGTCCAAGCAGCTAGGGTCCAAGCAGGGTCACATAGTGAAAGAATGGCTGTAACTATGAGAACCATGGAGTAGATGGGGGTAGGGAAGAAGGAAAACTCAGTGGAACTAGAGAGAAGCATTATAACCTAGGACCTCAGTTTTAAAAATATTTTTATAATTTTTTTTTTTAAGACAGGGTTTCACCATGTTGGCCAGGCTGGTCTTGAACTCCCAACCTCAGGTGATCCACCCACCTCAGCCTCCCAAAGTGCTGAGATTACAGGTGTGAGCCACCGTAAAAATATTTTGTAATCATCCATTCTCTTTTTCTCCCTTCCCTCCTCTCTTACCCCTTCATTCCTTCCCTCTCTAGACACTCCCCTACAGCAAGGCAAGCTTATCTAATTATGTTCCTACTTAAGAAATTCCAGGCCAGGTCGCGGTGGCCCATGCCTGTAATCCCAGCACTTTGGGAGGCCAAGGTGGGTGGATCACCAGAGGTTGGGAGTTCAAGACCAGCCTGACCAACATGGTGAAATCCTGTCTCTACAAAAATTAGCTGGGCATGATGGTGGGTGCCTAGAATCCCAGCTACTTGAGGCTGAAGCGGGAGAATCACTTGAACCTGGGAGACAGAGTTTGCAGTGAGCCAAGATTGAGCCACTGCACCCCAGCCTGGGAGGCAGAGGAGACTCCATCTCAAAAAAAGAAAGAAAGAAGAAAGAAAGAAAGAAGAAAAAAAGAAAGAAAGAAAGAGAAATTCCAGAGGCTAATCTTGAAACAAACCAGGTGCGGAGTCCCAATTGTGGCATCCTCCCACTTAGCAGGGGTCAAAAAAATTAGTCCACCACCATTGAGCTGAAGTCAAGATAACACGAAGCAGAACTCCAGATAGAATTACGCAATCTAGCCATCTGAACAAAGACACACAGACCCCACCCACATCCTGCACCATTCCCCAGGTTTCCCGTACCAAATTTCCCTTTAAAAACTCTAGGATACATTTTAAAATTTAAGATGGCACTATAGATGGCTAGTTCACTATCTTCCAGGTTTGCTGGCTCTCTAATTAAACCTGCTTTTCCTCCCACCTACCTTTGCCTCTCTTGTCTGGCTTTTCAGCTATAAAAAGCCAAATCTGGGTCCAGTCACAGTATCCTAATAAGTTATCCACCACGCCAAGCCACCCGGGTCAGAGGTTAAAAAGAAGAGACTAAGTCTTCCAGGAAACCTATACAACTATAGGACTGACCCTAAATTTGATAGTAAGCAATCCAGTGTACGTAGAGCAGGGTCAGGTCTGATGTGATTTGGCAGGCACAAAGGGCCTAGGTCTCATTCCTGTACACATCAGACACAACCACTGATAGGGCTGAGGTTCCTTATATAGCTTGCTTAGTAGTAGTAGCTTGAACGTCTGCCTCGTGGGTTCAAGCAGTTCTCTCTGCCTCAGCCTCCTGCATAGATGGGATTACAGGTACCCAGCTAATTTGTGTATTTTTAGGAGTTTCGCCATGTTGGCCAGGCTGGTCTCAAACTCCTGACCTCAGGTGATTCGCCCACCTCAGCCTCCCAAAGTGCTGGGATTACAGGCATGAGCCACCATGCCCAGCAGGACTAAAAAAATGTTGAGGCTTATGATTTTGAGTTTATTTCTAGTACTAGCACTGTATTAGTCCATTCTCACACGGCTATAAAGACAAATCTGAGACTCAGTATTTATAAAGAAAAGAAGTTTAATTGCCTTGTGGTACTGTGGGCTATACAAATGTCTGCTTCTGGGCTGGACTCAGGAAACTTACAATTATGACAGAAGGTGAAGGGCAAGGAGGCACATCTTCACATGGCAGAGCAAGAGAGAGAGTGAAGGGGGAAGTACTACACATTTTCAAACAGCCAGAACTCATGGGAACACACTCACTACCATGAGAACAGCAAGGGGGAACTCTGCCCCCGTGATCCAGTCACCTCCCACCAGGTCCCTCCCACAACATTAGGGATTACAATCTGACATGAGATTTGGGTGGGAACACTGAGCCAAACCATATCAAGCACATTGCTAAAATAAACATATCATTACCCAAGCTGATTGCTTTGAAAGGCAGCATCTATTTATCTGGCTATGTTCTGGGAAGTATGAAAAAAAATTAATTTCATTATATTGTAACACAATTCATACCATTTGTCCAACATTTATCATAGGAGAAGATGACATTGAGCACGGTGTATACTTCATGTCTCGTTTGTTTTACAAAGTAAGAAGTGACAAAAAAAATTAAACCCCAAAATTGCTGAACGTTATGAGATCTATTCTGCTGCCTTATTGTCACATGGTATGCCTGGAATCGTATAGATTTGTAAAATCTTAACTCATAACTCACTGACCAGAACTAGTCCCATGGTCCAACCTAACCACCATGTGCAGTGCAGCCATGTGCTGATGGTGGAATGCTAGGACAACCTGGTAGCCGCAATACCAATGCTTTTTTTCTCTGCCACACCCTTTCCCACACCATGTCCCCACCCTAACACTTTAAGGTTAAAATTTGAATAAAGTGTTAACTGAATTTTAAAATAAAAAGAAATAGTACAGTCTTATCAGAACAGAGTAGATTCTTTTTGTACTAAAGACGGGATCTTATTCTGTTGCCCAAGCTGGTCTTGGACCCCTGAGCTCAAGTGATCCTCCCGACTTAGCCTCCCAAAGTGGTGGGATTACAGATGTGAGCCACCACACCCAGCTCAGAAAGTAGATTCTTTTTATTTTATTTTAAGTTGCAAGGTACATGTGCAGGATGTGCAGGTTTGTTACATAGGTAAACCTGTGTCATGGTGGTTTGCTACACCTATCAACCCATCACCTAGATGCTAAGCCCAGCATGCATCAGCTACTTTTCCTGATGCCCTCCCTCCCATCACTCCCCCTGACAGGCCCCAATGAGAAAGTAGATTCTTAATGTTGAAATGTTAGGTGTAAGACAAGGAGATTATAATGATAAACAGAAATTGATGTAGATACAGAAATTCCTGTCCTCTCAAATGAGACGACTGCATAAACAGCTTTACTTAAGCAGGTCCATGGTGCTGGGACTGTTCAAAAAGTGTTAGATGCTATGGAGTGTGGAGTTGAAGGATTCTAGCAGCATTAAAGAATATGTTAATTTATTTGATTCCACCTCATCCTAGTCTATAAGTCAACATATACAAATTGTTCCCCTTTTTGATTGCCCAGAAGAACTTTTATCCATTCAGTTTTTATATTCCTATGCATTGCTTTGAAATCAACTGCATGAATGAAAAACTCTTCTCATTAATCACATTCCTCTCCACGCCAGCGAGTCTCCTCAAGTCAGAGCACATCTACACATTGTCCACCAGATGGCGGTGGAAGCCCACCGACGTCGTAGACCACCTACGAAACGAGTTCAGATGGAAACGGGGGTGGGGCTTTGTGGTCTGCTTTTTAAACTAATCATTTCGGAAGGCTGAGGCAGGAGAATCGCTTGAATCCGGTAGGCGGAGATTGAAGTGAGCTGAGATCGCGCCACCTCACTCCAGCCTGGGCTACAGTCTCAAAAAAATAAAAACAAAAAAAAACCCTAATCATTTAAACGAAGAGGACTGTTGGATTTTAAAGCCTCAGATTCGGGGATTTTTTTTTTTTTAAGCTCCATTTTTTTTTAATTATTAGGAAGATATGGCAATGACAAAGTAATTTTAGTGATCTAATTAGATTATATTTTTTCTTGTTTTAAATTCTGGGTAATCTGTCCATTGAAGCTGGTTGGCTGGGGAAGGAAAATCTCTCATACTCTTCATGCCCAACTAAGACATTGAAGAGAAAATCCTATCAGTGGCCATCAGCAGCTGCTGGAGAATGCCCTTGTTTTGTTTTGTTTTGTTTTTGAGACGCAGTTATGCTCTTGTTGCCCAGGATGGAGTGCAATGGCACGATCTCAGCTCACTGCAGTCTCTGCCTCCCAGGTTCAAGCGATTCTCGTGTCTCAGCCTCCTGAGGATTACAGGTGCTCGCCACCAAGCCCGGCTAATTTTTGTATTTTTAGTAGAAGCAGGGTTTCGCCATGTTGGCCAGACTGGTCTCAAACTTCTGACCTCGTGATATGCCCGCCTTGACCTCCCAAAGTACTGGGTGGGATTCCAGGTGTGAGTCACTGCGCCCCACCAAGAGAATGCACCTTTAAATCCAGATTCTGGAGTCTTTCAGGCAACCCTTCTTTCTTTCTCTTTGACTTCTATTTCTCATTCAACTCACCAGATTACTGGGATAATCATGTGTGTAGAGGAGATTCTCAATCTCTTTGAGTTTCAGATTTCTCATCTGCAGAATTAAAGTGTCTACTCTTTTGAGGAAATAATATGTGAACAAACATAGAACAATGCCTGGCACAAGCTAAATGCTCCAAAAATGGGGACAATTATTTTTTTTTATCAGACTTTTACCTTATTTTGAAAGTAAGCATGGGGCATTAATTATAGTAGCTTGTGTACAGTTTTAGCATTTGTGCCTAATGACCGTGTAACAAAATTATGACTATGACTATTGTGTATATGCGTGTGTGCATATTAACTAACAAAACGTCTATATTTTGTTTCTACAACAAACTCATATATTGGCAGCAACTACAGTTGCTTTAGCACTATTGGCCAATTACAATAACAACATGAAACAGACACCCAGAGAAGAAATGTTATCCAAACCCAAAGTGTGAATGTCTCAGAGCACATATTTTCCAAATGTCATTTAATAGGGAAAACTAATAGATAACCACAACCAGTGACTTTCCCTCCCTGCCCTGAATTATGGTGAAAGTATATTAATCATTTGATATGTTTCCAGCTATACAATTTAGAGCTCCATTGGTGTTCTGTGGAAAACCAACTGAGCTTTTAGTTTTGGAAAGTAGACACTCATATGACATAAATCGCCTAGATTCAGGAAAAAGAACAGCTAGGCCTGGCAATGGCTTCTGAATGCAGTTTGTACAATCTACAACTCAGGTGCCATGTGATATCATTTCTGTTGGGATTCTCATTCAAAGATAATGAGACTAATATTGATAAACAATAGAGATTTTTATTATGAGTTTCCTTAAATGTGTAACATAGGGGTTTCTCCCAGAAAAGTAGAAAGCAAAGCTTCCTATGATACCTCTCTATATCTCTCCTGTCTCCAAAGTTCCCTACTCATGACAGCTGCTAAAATCCTCCTTCTCCTCTTTCAATCCCCCAATCCTTCCATGTTGTTACCTCACAGTTTTCTTTCTACCCTGTTCACTACCTTCTTCCCACATGGTGTAAAAGTGAGAAGCTTCTCTTGTACCCCTGCCCACCAACAATACATAGAGGACAACTAAAGGCCTCTCAGTTATCTCGCTCTTCTTGACAAGAAGCATGTAGCATCCCCTTCAAAGTATATTTCTCTTCTCCTGAATGTTTTTTGCATGAGACATTTCCTTACGGAGAATTTCTGGGCAATAACATTCTCTAATTTGATATATGTATATAACAAAGATGTATATATAAAGCCAGATATATATATACATATCTGACTCATTGCAGCCCCAATCACCTGGGCTCAAGCAATCCTCCCACCTCAGCTTCCTGAGCAGCTAGGCAGCTAGGACTACAAGGTTGCATCACCACGCCTGGCTAATTTCTTTTTTAGAGATAGCATAGCTCTATGCTGCCCAGGCTGGTCTCAAACTCCTGGCCTCAAGTGATTCTCCTGCCTTGGCCTCCCAATATCCTGGGATTAATTATAGGCATGAGCCACCACACTGCCCCTTCTACTTTGTTGTATTTAGAAAGAAAGAATCTCATGGGAGAAATTCCTGTTTAAAATAACTTGCTTTAGCCCGGGCGTGGTGGCTCACGCCTGTAATCCTAGCACTTTGGGAGGCCGAGGTGGGTGGATCACCTGAGGTCAGGAGTTCAAGACCAGCCTGGCCATCATGATGAAACCCCATCTATAAAAAAAAAAAAAAAAAAAAAAAAACTTGTTTTAATCTATTATATAGCAACTGTGTACAAGACTCTACTTGATTTCTACTTTTTATTAGTGAAGAAGAAAGTTGTTATAAGGAAAAACCTTTTTGAAAGAGATTATAAATCAACAAAATAAAGAAAATAAACTTCAATCCTTTGATATAATACAGAGAAAAGGAAGGACCCCACAGGAAGAATGCTTAAATTATACAGGAATTAAAGTTGGAAATGGCTTTAAAAGTCTTTAAGGATATTAATACAAATTTTTATAATTATGGAACATATCAAACTACATGAGATCAAAGGGTCAAATAGAACCACAGGTTAGATATAGAATCTGGAGCTGGAAGAAAGCTTAGAGAGCATGTAGTGGAATTTTCCTCCCAAAGTGGGAATACCTTTTCCAGAAATCCCAGCACAAGTACATCCATCTTGTGCTTAAACATATCTCATGTATCAAAATTCAGCTCATGTTTCCTTGTTCTGCCATCTGAAGCAACAGACTTGACCAACCTTGAGTAGATAACTTTATAATATTTTAAGAAATGTATCATTTTTCACGATCTTCTCTAACCCAAATCTAATTCCTTAATATTTCTTATATCACAAGCATTTTTTAAATTTTATTTTTAATAGGCACAAACATATAGTTAGGAATAAGTTATAGTGTTTGATAGCACAGCAGAGTGCAAAATAGTTAAAAAGAATTTATTGTATATTTCAAAGAAGCTAGAAGAAAGATTTGGAATGTTCCCAACACAAAGAAATAATAAATGTTTGAGATTATTCATATCCCAATTACCCTGATTTGATCACTACACATTGTATGCATGTATCAGAATTGTACATGTACCCCAGAAATATGTATGATCAATTCGATGTATGATCAAATTTGATGTATCAATTTAAAAATTAAAAAAAATTTAGTTTTAATAGACAAATACGAATTGGAAATATATTTTGGGGTACAATATAATGTTTTGACATCTATTTACATTTTGGAATGATTAAGTTAATGAACAAATCCATTATTTCACATGCTTACATTTTTGTGTGGTGAAAACATTTAAAATATACTATTTTAACAATTTTGAAATATAAAACGTGTTATCATTTATTATAGTCACCATTCTGTGCGGCAGATCACTAAAGCTTATTCTTCCTACCTGAAACTTTGTACTTTTAAATCAACATCTTTCCATTCTAGCCTGGGCAACTTAGTGAGACCCCATTTCTACAAGAATATTCTTAAAAATTAGTCAGAGGAGGTGGCATACGCTGGAGGCTGAGGTGGGAAGATCACTTGAGCCCGTGAGTTCCAGGCTATAATGAGCTAGGAAAGAACAACCACACTCCAGACTGGGCAGTGTGTATATATCACATTTTCTTTCTTTCTTTCTCTTTCTTTCTTTCTTTCTTTTTCTTTCTTTCTTTCCTTCTTTCTTTCCTTCTTTCTTTTTTCTTTTTTCTCTTTCTTTCTTTTTTCTCTTTCTTTCCTTCTTTTTCTTTCTTTCTTTCTTTCTTCTTTCTTTCTTTTTCTTTTCTTTTCTTTCTTTCTTTCTTTCTTTCTTTCTTTCTTTCCTTCCTTCCTTCCTTCCTTCCTTCCTTCCTTCTCTCTCTTTCTTTCTCTCTCTCTCTCTTTCTTTCTTTGTTTCTTAGAGACAGGCTCTCACTCTATTGCCCAGGCTGGAGTGCAATGGTGCAATCTTAGCTCACTGCATCCTTGAACTCCTGTGCTCAAGGGATGCTCCCACCTCAGTCTCCCAAAGTGTTGGAATTACAGGTGTGAGCTACCTTTCCCCAACCCACATTTTCTTTATCCATTTATCTGATTCACCAAGACTGATTCCATATCTTATTTATTGTGAACAGTGCTACAATGAACATAGGAATGCAGATATCTCTTGGAAATACTGATTTTCGTTCCTTTGGAGATATACCCAGAAGTGGGATTGTTGGATCATATGGCAATTCTACTTTTAGTTTTTTGTAGAAACTCCATAGCTTTCCTATGTGATAGTTTTCCTAAGTGATAGTTACATTAATTTACATTCCTACCAACAGTGCATGAGTTCCCTTTTCTCCACACCTTCACCAACACTTATCTTTTGTCTTTTTGATAAAAGCCATTCTATCAGGTGTGTGGTGATATCTCATTGTGGTTTTAATTGGCATTTCCCTGATCATTAGTGATGATGAGCATTTTTTTCATATATCTGTTAGCCATTCTCATATCTTTTGAGAAACGTCTATTTAGTTTCTTTGTCCATTTTTTGATTCGGTTGCTTTCTTGCTAGTGAATTATTTAAGTTCCTTATATATTTTGGATATTAGCCCCTTCTCAGATGTATGCTTTGCAAATATTTTTAACTCCCAATCTGTATGTTGTCTCTTCATTGTTTCCTTTGTTGTGCAAAAGGTTTTTAGTTTGATGCAATCTCATTTATTTTTGCCTTTGTTGCCTGTGCTTTTCATATTGAAGAAATCTTTGCCCGGACAAATATCATGGAGCTTCTCCCCTATGTTTTCTTCTAGTAGTATTAGTTTCAGGTCAAGTCTTTAGACCCTTTTGAGTTGATTTTTGTATATGGTGTAACACAAGCTTTGTAAACACCCTGCCACCATAGTGGTGCTCTGACTTATCAATATTCTTTTTTAAAAGTGTGTCCTTTCAAACTGAATTAGTATGTTCAACTGTTTATTTATGTATTTATTAATTTTGAGGCAGAGTATCACTCTGCTGCCCAGGCTGGAGTGCAAGTGGCCCAATTATGGCTCACTGTAGGTTCAACCTCCTGGGCTCAAGTGATCCTCCCGTCTCAGCCTCCTGAGTAGCTAGGACCACGGGCACACACCACCACACCTGGCTAATTTTTTAACTTTTTGTACAGACAAGGTCTCACTCTGTTGCCCAGGCTGGTCTCAAATTCCTGGGCTCAAGTTACCCTCCCACCTTGGCCTCCAAAACTTCTGGGATTACAAGGATGAGCCACCATCCCTGGCCCAACAACATTTTTTTACTCTGTCATTTTTAAAAATAAACAACTGTGTTTTTTCGTGTAATTGAAGTTTATCCTTTCAACTAGTAAAAAAGCTTTTTAAACCAATCCTTTGTAACACAGAAATACCCCTTCTTATAATCTTTTTTTTTTTTTTTTTTTTTTGAGACAGAGTCTTACTCTGTCACCTGGGCTGGAGTGCAGTGGCACAATCTCAGCTCACTGCAACTTCTGCCTCCCAAGTTCAAGCAATTCTTCCACCTCAGCCTCTTGAGTAGCTAGGATTACAGGTACCCACCACCATGCCTAGTTAATTTTGTATTTTTAGTAGAGACGAGGTTTCACCATGTTGGTCAGGTTGATCTTGAACTCCTGACCTTGTGATCCATCCGCCTTGGCCTCCCAAAGTGTTGGGATTACAGGCATGAGCCACCACACCGGGCCTCTTATGATCTTTTAACTTAGTTTTATAAATAAAAATAAATCTAGGCTGAGCATGGTGGCTCATGCCTGTAATCCAGCACTTTGGGAGGCCAAGGCTGGAGGAATCTTGAGAGACCAGCCTGAGCAATATAGCGAGACTTCATCTCCATTAACAAATTTTTAAAAAACTAGCCCAGTGTGGTGGTACACTCCTGTAATCCCAGCTACTTGTGAGGCTGAGGCAGGAGGATCACTTGAGCCCAGGAGGTCGAGGCTGCAGTGAGCCATAATAGCACCACTGTATTCCAGCCTGGGCAACAGAGTGAGACCCTGTTTCAAATGAATGAATGAATACATAATCTACCTTCTGGGGCTATAGCATACCAACTTTGCCTCCTTCCAGCAGATGGCACTAAAGATTGTGCACAGTAATTTTAGTCTGCGGCAGTGCTTCTCAGACTCTTCATGTTATAACACAGGTAGAAAATAAGGATATTTTTGTCAGGTAAAAGACAAGGATGTTTGCAACCAAAGGAGACTAGCCTGAGGATCACTTGAGTACCCCCTTAGCTGTCCCAGCGTCTGAAGAGGATTAATGTCTTGGTACATCTTTGGATGAATTACACTCATTCAGTGTACCCTGGTGTAGTGGTGTCCTGATGGAGGTTATCTTTTCATTAATTTGGGGCCTATTATAAGTTTATGTTTTAAAACTTCGCTTTATAAATACTAATCTCAACATCTATGTCAGTGAGAAAGAAGTGAGAATTTTGAAGGCGGTAATAACAGTGATTTGAAGATAAAAAAGTAGAGATTTAAAAATGAAAATTCATAAAAATAAATATATAATAAAGTGGTATGACTCGCTTGAAATTAGGAAATTAGGAACAATTCTAAAAAGCAAAGAGTGAATCATGCCATATGAAAATGCCATTTGCTATGGACTGAATTCTGTACCCCCAAAATCCATATGTTGAAGCCCTAACCACCATGTAACTATATTGAAGACAAGGCCTTTAAGGAAGTGGTTAAGGTTAGATGCAGTCATAAAGGCAGAGCCTTGTCCAACAGAACTTGTGCCCTCATACCAAGAGACATCAGACAGCTCACTCTCTCCATCTCTGCCTGCCATGTAAGGACCAGTGAGAAGGGGGCCATCTACAAGCCAGGAAGAGAACCTTTACCAGAACCTGACCATGCTGGCACTCTCATCTCAGCTTTGAGCTTTCAGAATTGTGGGAAAATAGATTTCTATTGTTTAAGCCACCTAATTTATGGTATTTTGTTATGGCGACTCAAGCAGACGAATTCACCATTTTTCTATAACAAACAATAATCAGTAAGAAAAAAAGTAATTGACAAAATGCACAAACTGTTGAATATGTGCCAAGAGGATCAGTGTCAACCTTGGGCACCCATTAACTCATTAGGAGATGGTCCAAGTATCTTAAAGGCCTAAGAAAGTACAGTTGTTGTGGAAAGCGAGGGAAATGCTAGGCACATTTTATTCTGTACAACATCAACATGAGTGGTAGCACGTGTGAATATACTGCAGCTGCTAAGAAGTTCCTTTAGGATCATCAAGGAGGGGCATTTCCTTCCTTAAGGGACTTTGAAACGTAAATGAAACAAAAAAAATGCCCTTTGGAACCTTGCTACTCTTAAGTGTGGTCCATGGATCAACAGCATCAGCATCACCTGGGAGCTTGCCAGAAATGCAGATTCTAGGCCATCCTAACCCTACCGTATAAGCATCTTCATTTTAACATGATCATCAAGAGATTCATACGAGCGTTAGTTTGAGGGACGCCACTATACAACTTATATCAGTAAAAAGAAGAAGAGTAAGTTTGGTTCTAAAGTTTCAAAGGACTGGCACACTTTTCTGTTTTCTGGAAATGCATATGTGGCTTACTCTGGACTTGTGAGTATGGACTAATGAACAATGGAGATTTTGGAAACTAACCTGTTCATATGTAAAAGAGTTTCTAAAGTTCCAAAATGGGTTCTATATTCCTCCTGTCTTCTGAAACTGAGTACAGAGCATAATTTAATTTTTCTTTGTGATTGAGGACCAAAGCTATGAGTATCTGTTTTGGTCCTGATATACGGTGATGTCATAAAGCGCTTTCAAGTTATATAGCAGGTGTTCAGTATACGATAGTTCCCTTCACTTTATTCCCTTCAGAATACTGGGTTCTAAATTTCTCAGATGGCAGAGACTTGTGGACTATGTTTATCGTAATTCCAGTGGAATAAATAGGGTTGTTCAATGTAACTAATTGTCTCAGACTACTGTGCATTTTTCTTTCATTTTCAAAATTTTCCTTTTTTCTTGAGCTTATTCTGCCAACTAATAGTGATTGCTGCTTTCAACGTACCTATATTAACAGCAGTTCCTTCCCTTGCCTTGTGATTCACAGTTTCTAATCTGCTGTGGGCTAGATAAGTGTGTAACTACAGAAATTACAGCATGCATGTTTGAAATAATAGCCAAACAGTTTGTGACAATCTGAGAGAATTTCCTGTAAGTGCATGCACTATTGTTCATAGGTTGACTATGTGGTAATTATTTGCCTAGTAATCTCATCTTTTATTTTTCTTTTAGTATCTAAGTTGTGTTTTGGACTACTGAAATGTAAATGAGAGTTAAATGACATCAACATTCGTGACCAAATATTACTAAAATAAGTGAAATTATTTCTTCTCACCATAATGAGGGGTGAAACTCAAATTGGAAAGCCATAATGAAAAGAACAAAGATTCTCGACGAGCAAAAAACAAACAGAAAATACAGCAAGTATATATTTTTTAATTCAAGAAATCTAAATACAAGTCAGTAGGAATATATAGAAAAGTTTCTGCATACCTTTGAGAACAGACTATATCTTATTCATTTTTGTATACCCAATACCTGGCCTATTACAAAGGTAATAAATCTGTAAATAGATCAGATAAAGGAGGAGAAAGAAGAAATTGTTTCTTCATATTAAGGGAGGGACACCTAATAGAAAATGCCACTAAAAGAGGGAGTAATCGGCAAAGGTCAAATGTGATTTAAAAACTAGAGAATAAAAAGGCTGCTGGAGGAGTACGGAAAGCCAGGCTACAATAAAGAACTGACATTTCTTGGCCAGGGGCGGTGGCTCATATCTGTAACCCCAGCACTTTGGGATGCTCAGGCAGGCGGATCACCTGAGGTCACAGGTTCAAGACCACCTTGGCCAACATGGTGAAACCCCGTTACCTACTAAAAACACAAAAATTAGCCAGGAGTGATGGTGCGCACCTGTAGCCCTAGCTACTCAGGAGGCTGACGCAGGAGAATCGCTTGAACCCAGGAGGCGAAGGTTACAGTGAGCCGAGATTACACCACTGCACTCCAGACTGGGCTGGGCAGCAGTCTCCAAAAAACAAAAAAAGAGCTGACATCTCTTGAGCTAGAGATAGGTGTTCAGTTGTCCAAGGCTCCCACTTCTGTTATAGGGAATAGAGTCCTAAGTTGGGAATGGTAAATAGTAACACAAGTGTTAAAATTTGATAGTCATCAAAAATTTTGCTTTGATACATGCAGCAGAGATTAATTCAATTACTCACTTTCCCACTGAATGTAGACTTGGCCTCAGCATCTGCATCAACACTACCCCTCAAAGAATCTGAGTTGACAAAGGAAACATCACAAATGGCATTTGTGACACCATAATCATAAATCTACAAAATACCACTTTTACTGGTCTGAAAAAGATTGAAAAGATGTCCCGAAAGAAAAGACCATCAACTTCCAAAGTAAAAGAGAATTAACCAATTCAGCTTAACTTTGTTATTCAAAAGCTGCGGTCCTCAAACTATCCCAGGCATCAGAATTGCCCAGAGAACTTCTTGTAGGGTCCTATCCTCAAGACTTCTGAATCAGTAGGTCCACAGTTTGGGCCTAGGAATCTACATTTCAAAATCTCTGAGATCTACCGTTGTAAAGTATACTGGAACAAATTCTAAGAACAAAAAACTGAAAATCCTTTGATAGCAAGGTAGTATATCATGACTAGCATAGCTTTAGGAAGAAAACTGTAAATTAACCCAGTATAGTTCGTAGTGAAGCAATGGTCTAGAGCTAAATAAGCCTCGGTTTGATCTCTGGTTCTGCTAACTCCAGGTACATGATTCTAGGTACAAGATTACTTGAGCTCTATAAGCATTAGTTTCTTCACAGATAAAATAGGGATAAGAAAAATATCCCATGGAGTTAATGTTAGGATTAAATAGAAAAAAATACATATCTAAAGTGACAAGCACAGTGCCTAGTAGATGGTTCAATCCTATTCATTCAATCGTTCATCCTTTTTTTTTTTTTTTTACTTATAGCAGTAATGGAAATTAAAGAGTGAAATATTTTCATAAAGGTTGTAGGGTTTGTCATGTAAAAGATTCTTGTAAATGTACAGGAGGAAAAATATCTTTTCCTTCTACCCTTCTAGAAGGGGAACCACAGTGGTGACAGCACAAGGCCTGTGCATGTGGGGTCCCTGTAACAAAAGAAAGGCATATGAATGTATAATATTTAACATAAGTTTTACATGGCACTGGAGCCTTCATAAGGAAATGAAGACCTGAATAAACCTGGTGTTTTATACCAGGCTTGATGAAAAGTAGACTGTAATGGAAAAATGTGACAAGACACAAAAGATGAGCTAACAGCAGTAAACTGGGGGAATCCTAGCAAGTCCTATTCATATAGATTCCTCTTGGCATCTTTCTGTCTTCACAGATTAGACTGCTTCTTTCCTCTAGGTATAGGTGTAAGATTGCTTCTTTCCTTCATCTCTCACATGAGGGTCTTAGGACCTGCTTCACGGGAAGATCAGAGTCCTTTTCACACCTGCCATTTCTCAAATTCCATCAGCTTAAAATATTCAATATGCAAAGATGTTATATTTTGGGGCAGTGTGCCCTGAACACCATCATAAACATGCTAGAAAAATTCTACAGCAAATTAGTGGACAAGGGGAAGCAGCTTAGGTGTTAAAGATTGCAGAGAGGATCTATTAAAACATAGGGTCCCAATCCTTCTCTTAAGGAGTCTCCCCTTAAGAGACAGGGTTCACTTTCATCCCATATACTTCTGATTAAAATGGGCCTCTTATACCCAGAAGAATACATTCCAGAGGCAGAAAGCCAATTACCTAGTTATTCCCTTACCCACATAATTATAGATCTTAATCCAAATTCAAAGGACTCCTGGGAGATGCTGGAATCTGTACTTGTGTAATCTCTTGGATGAAGCACAGGGAGTGATCTTTTGTTCATGTGGGGCTAAGCTTCTGTGAAGAAGCTGGAAACGCTGTGGAAAAGGGGTGCCCGTTTTGTGTATATGGATCCTAATGTACTTGAAATTCCTAGAAGTCAAAGGTATAAATCTAACTACTAAAATACTATTTGTAGTTCATTTAGTGTATTGAAATGCCAGTTATTAATTTATGGCAACAACTAAAAAGAAGCTTTGTGTTATTCCAGGACTAGAATGCAATTTATGCTTTGCATAATCATTCAGCAAATGACTTCTTATTGCTCTAGAAATACCATCTTGCTAGATCCCATTCTGAATTCAGTGTTTCTGAGCAATCTCATCTCAGATACAGAATGATGCCATACTCAGGATTCCAAGACGGCAAAAAGACTTGGGTAATGTAGTCTAGGGCTTGCCAGTGAGTATGGTGAGACAGAACAGAAAGACTTAAAGATTCCACTAGCGCAGACAAAGCAAGCTGGGCCACAACTTCCCTGAACACCAGCAGGATGCGCCAACTCTTGGCCAAAAAAAAGGAGATAAAGTTTTGTCTTCCAGCATGCTCTTACCCTATTTTCCCCTTTCTCTTCCCTAGATACTTTAGGGAAAAATAAAGGGAATCTAGGGGGGAAAAAAGTAGATACTTTAGTGGGGAAAGTTCTTAATAATTCAATTCTTATTAAGATTCTTGTGTTTATCAGAGAAATGTTTCCTCTTTCTTTGCCAAGAAATTATATATTCCCAACAGACATGGAGCTTGAATGTTATATTTCCTTTGGAATTAAGAAACGGGAGGTGGAGGAATCAAGAATTAAAAACCAAACCCAAGCCATTGTTCCTCTTCGAGGAAGGGTGCATGATCAGTCGGATCTGGCGTTGCCCGAGCTCCGGACATCACCCCGCGCTGCTCTCAAGTTCCTTTCCCAGTAATGCTGGGCCCAGCCTCGCCGAGGCCGATGGGGCCTCCGCCCGAAGTGGGAACGGGCCACCCAGGCCCTTCACCCACCGAAGCCCAGGCCTCTCGCCTCAACACGAAGGCAGCTGGCCGGGCTGGAGCAGCAGTCGCTAGGCCGACACTGTGGCCGCGGAACCCCGGACCCGCCTCTGGCCTGAGCCACTCGGCTCCGGCCTGCAGGGGGCGCTGCGGCGGCGCCGGCGCGAGGTCCGCGCGTGCGGTGAACGACCGCAGGTTGAAGTCCCGCGGCGTGGGGCGCGTGGGGAAAGGCGGAGCGACCCAGGATCGCCGTGCCCGCGGCGGCTGAGCGGTGACTCTGGGCTCGCAGAGGAGCGTGGGCACCTGAGCCGCTGTCCCGGCGACTCCCTCGGTGACGCCAGGCGCGTTCCTTCCTCTTCCTCTCGCCTCGCCAGCCCCGCCTTCCCTTCCCTCCGCCCACCTCCCCGAAGCTGAGCCGCCGTCGCCAGCAGCGCCGTCATGTCGGCCCCCGCCGGGTCCCCTCACCCGGCCGCCAGCGCCCGGATCCCGCCCAAGTTCGGCGGAGCCGCCGCCTCAGGACCCGCTGCGTCCGCGGGCCCGGGCCCCGCGCCGCACCACCAGAATGGTGAGGCGGGCAGCCCGGGCGGAGAGCTGGGCCTAGCATCGCTTGGGCGGCCTGCACGGCCACATCGGGGTGCGGCGGGCCAGGAAGGGCGTGGGGGGAGGGAAAGGGGCGCGGAGCGGAGGCCGCGGGGTCTAGGCTAGGCGCGGGTGGGGGCAGGGAACGCGCGGCGCCGGGCGCGGGGGGCGAGGGGCGCCCCTGGCGTGAGGGCGGGGGCCGGCCTGGGAAAGCCGGGGCCGGGGCTGTTTATGTAATACGACCCCAGGCCAGAAACCGCCGGGGGCGAGTAGGGGAGGCCGAAAAGGGGGAGTCCACGTAGTAAAACCCAGTGACCCAGCCTGGGCGCGGGCGAGTTGCCCCGAGCGACCCTTCCGCTGCGAGATCGGGCCAGAAGCCGAGGCCGCAGAGTGCGTGGTCTGGGGAAGGCTGCTGCAGCCATCCAGCAGGGTGGATTGTGCCCTTCCTGTCTCAGGAAAATTGCTTCGGTTTCTGAGGCCCAGCCAGCACGTTACCTTGAGGAAACTTAAGTTTGCACTCAAGTTTGTAGGCAAAAGGATGTAAATATGCTACATAAGTGTAACTGTAACCCTGACCCAGTTCGGCCTCAAGATCTGCCATTGCTCCTGTGGCTGCTGCTCGAGCGTTTGGAGTTTGCTTGTAGTGTTTGAAAGGGAGCAGGTGTAAACGGATTTAAACGAACATCTTTAGTTCTGGGTGTTTTTCCTAGCTCCACTTTCAGAGATGGAAAAACGTGCCAGAGTTGACTCTGCTTTGAGGCAAGGCCTTCATGCAGGCAGCAGCCAAATGCAACGTGAAAGCCGCTTTGATACTAAGGTCGTGGGCTTTAATAGGCTGGAAAATGATCGTCTCTAGGATACGCATTTCCTAATGTTGAGATTTTGGAATGTTCGCAGGTAGGGGCCGAGGGTGGGGGAATTCTTCTTATAGACTTTATAGTATGTCAAATGAGAACTTTGGAAAGTGACTGAATTTAGAAAAATACTTCTGTCCTGTGTTGGTACGAGAATGAAACTACATTAGTACTCTCCAAATGATTGACCTGTTTTTATCTAATTTGCTAATGAAAATCTACTGGACTTTATGCATTAGTTTAACCAACTCTAACTTTTACAACTGATGCCTTTCAAACATGAAGTTTATCGTTTGTCCTGGGAATCAGAGGTTGAGTTTTTTTTTCACAAGCAAGTGATACTGGATCAGCTTTACCTATCAATAATACATGCTGTTCTCTCAGTAGTCATTGTTAGTATAATGGCTTTTGGATGTGACCAGTGTTATTGGTGTTGTACACCTTTTCTGAACAAATGAAAAAATATTACTTGTGAGCAGTTTTTGTTCTTGTAACCTTAGTATAAGTTCTTGTTTTTGTATGTTTTTAAAATAGCTTTGTGAAGGAACTAGAACACAATCATTTAGTAAAAGAGCCCAAGTCTTTTAAAACATTGTAGACCCGTGTTTACCAGTGATTCAAGGATTGTGTCTTTCCTTGATTTTCTGAATATGCAGTTTTGAAAGTGGCAAATGTTTATTTCAGTCTTATAAATTTTGTGAACACTCAAGAATGCCAGGATATGTACTCAGCCAAATATAATCAGGATGTTAAAATCTGTAGGAACAAATCGATGTTTTGATGCCAAATATGGATGATGCCTGAGTTATCCTGTTTATAATGCTTGAGTTTCCTTTAATGTTGCAATAATCATTTCAACATTTATTGCATGCTTACCACTTGGGGACTCAAGGTTGGGGTAGCAGATGAGACAGAGTCCCTGCCTCTTTCCTAACTTGCCCTGTATTTGGTAATGTTTGAATTGGTTCTGGCCTTGAGGGACTTGACATGTTGAGGTGGGAGGGAAAGGTTGACTGTAGGCAGAGATTACAGCGTGAACTAAAGTTTGGAAATACAAAAGTGCAAGGCATGCTTGGAAAGTGGAAGCAGTCAAGAGGTGCAAAGGGTGCTGGGTGGCAAGGGAAGCTAAGGCATTGAAGCTGAAAAGAACAGATTAAAAGGGGTCAGGTTGCATAAAGGCCTTAAATATTATGCTAGAAAATTTGAAAGTTAAGGTAAAATATAAGAACTAGGGTCAGGCAGAGACAAGGTCTCCCTGTGTCTGCTGGGCTCAGGTGATCCTCACACCTCATCCTCCAGAGGGATTTTTGTTTGTTTTTCTGGAAGGGATTAGTTTAAGTAGAGAAGCAATAAGATTAAATCTGTTTTTATTTTGTTTGCTAATCTTAAAAAAAAAAAAGTTTCCTGCATGATATCAGCATCTAGTAAGCAGTCATTTGGGTTTCTCATTTATTTTTCAGCCCTACATAAAGTAGTTAGCCTTTTAATATATCTCTGTGGAATTCCAGACATGGTGAAAAGAAATAGGTCAGAAATATGAGCATAAAACAGACAGAATTTTAAAACTGGAATGGTACATAGAGATCACTTACTTCAGTGTTGTGGTGTAATATGAAATATATTTGGCCTTTGTCCTGGGTTCCTGTAACAGCTCTTAAAACCCTTATAATTTCAAGTGTCACTTGTTACTCATAAGGAGCCCCTTTTGATCACATTTGAGTTTATGCTAATTAGATGACTCAGGATGGGTTTCCTAGACAGTCTCAGGCTGGAGCTGGTCACCAGAAAGACCAAGTGATTAGAGAGTTGGGACTTTCAGTCCTCACCCATAAACCCCTTTGAAGGGGAGTAGATAGACTGGAGATGAAGCTTCATAGAAACTCTGGAACAGTAAGATTTGGTGACCTTCTGGGTTGCTGAACATGTGGAGACACCGGGAGGGTGGCGGCACCTGCCCCCATCCTTTGCCTTGTACAGCTCTTTCATTTGGCTGTTCATCTGTATCCTTTGTAATATCCTTTAGAATAAACAATAAATGTAAGAGTTTTCCAGAGTTCCGGGAGCCCTTCTACCAAAGTAATTGAGCCTAAGGAGAGGGTAGGAGAAACTCCAGTTTATAGCCGGTTCCTCAGAAGTACAGGTGGCAACCTGCTGCTTGTGATACCTATGATAGGTATCTGATGTGGTGAGCTGTCTTGTGGGACTGAACCCTTCATCTGTGGGATCTGAGTCTAACTTTAGATAGATAGTGTCAGAACTGAATTGGAATGGAGGACACCCAAGTGGTGTCTGCTGGGGAAAAATAAAAACAAAAACCCACACATCTAGTCACAGAAGTAGTCTGTGCGGAAGAAAGTAGAGTTTAAAAAGTTTTGGGGGTTTGTGTTTGTTTGTTGTTTGTTTTAGAGACAGGGTGTCACTCTGCCACCCAGGCTGGAATCAATGGTACAATCATAGCTAACTGCAGCCTCAACTTCTTGGGCTCAAGTGATCCTCCTGTCTCAGCTTCCCAAGTAGCTAGGACTGCAGTCATGCATCTGGCTAATTATTTTTATTTTATTTTTGTAGATACTGAGTCTCACCATGTTGCCCAGGCTGGTCTCAAACTCCTGGCCTCAAGCAATCCTCCTACCTAGACCTACCAAAGTCTTGGGATTACAGGCATGAGCCACTGTGCAGGGCCATTTTTTCTTTTACAAGTGGTTAGCAAACTGCAAATGTTTTTTTAAAAAGATTTGTTTTTCCAAAGGACATTGTGTATAGACCCCTAATAGAGAAATCAGAAAAAAGCAAAGTGGTTGTCATTAAAATAGAACGTCAGTTGTTTTTAAGCACAGTCTGAAAAACACACAGTTCAGTGCCCTAATTTTACAGATGAAATGAAGATTCAGAAAGGTTTAGATAGCTTTGTGAGGCTAGCAGTTTTTTCTGTCTCTTGTTCACGTTGTATGAGAGCCTAGAACAGTATAGGCAAGTTACGGGTATTCATTAGACATGTATTAAAAGAAGTCCAGTTTGTTTCTCCTAATTCCAACTCCATATCTCTTTTTAAAAAATTTATTTATTTTAGAGACAGAGTCTCACTCTCACCCAGGCTGGAGTACAGTGTTGCCATCATAGGTCACTGCAGCCTTGAACTCCCGGGCTCAAGCAGTCTTCCCACCACGGCCTCCTGAGTAGCTGGGACTGTAGGTGTGTGCCAGCATACCCAGCTAACTTTTTAAAATATTGTAGAGACTGATCTCAAACTCCTGGCTTCAAGTGATCCTCCCACCTAGACCTCCCAAAGTGCTGGGATTACAAGCATGAGCCACCATGCCCAGCCTAAAAATCTCTTCCTATTAACAGACTATAATAAAATTCTTTTTAGAAACTTTGACGTTGTTTGAGAAGGGTAAGGAATAGAGATCCAGAAAACCAAGTCTTCATGATCACTTTTACTTGTTTTTGTGGTGTAACTGCTACCATGTTTCCTCCCCTTATTTGAAGATACAGCTTGACTTGATTGAGTCTGTGAAATCTTTCTCTTAAATTTCCTTCTTTGATCTGGTATTTCTATCCTTCATTTTTCCTTAAGCGATATGTGGATTTTTAGAATTATTTGTATTTCCATACCAAGTATTAACTGAATATTTCTTACCTTTTACTCTGTCTTTTGGGATTCCTTCTAAAGCTGAGTTCTCAACATAGGAGGACTGAGTAAAATAATAGCCTGGTACTGATCTTGTTGGGAGGTGGAGGGGGGAGTGCTCAGATTTAATAATAAGCTGCTGCTTTTTAATTTTACTTTTAGGAAGCAAATGATGTTCATTTTCAAATGAAAGTATATTTTAATTCTTCCATATGCCCTTTTTCAGAATGAAACTACAGTTTTATCACTTTGTCAGTAATGCAAGAAAGGTGAGACAGTAATGGGAATTATGAGAATTCGCTATGGAAGATGTAAATAAACATACCATTCATACAGCAGTACTATCGGGTCAGTCACAGGAAACCCTTCAACTTTGAGGGCATATAAAACATTTAAAATGATATAAATCTCCCTAGTATATCTCAAATAAGTTCCTTTTGATCAGAGCCACATCAGTGTCTCAGGTTTCTGGTCTTCATTTATAGCTAACTAGTAGCATCAGGTCCTCTCATGAACATACCCCCTATGGTATTAAAGTAACTATGTCTGAATACATAATTTCCTTCTAAGCTGATTAATAGATATCTCAAAGATCTTAAAGTACTCACTCCATATGTAAACAAGTGTCCTATATCTGGGTTTAATTTTTATTTTTTATTGCTATATATAGTGCTTTAGTTGTTCGTAATGTGTTTTCATACTTCTGGAGACTGGAAATCCAAGATCAGAGTGCCACCGTGGTCAGATTTTGTTGAGGGCTCTCTTTCTGGCTTGCAACCAGCTGCCTCACAGTTTACAAATTTTGGAGAAATTATGCTGCTGATCCCAGGGCCAGAGTATGCAAAACTCCTGGGTCTCTGTGTGTGCGTGAGTGGCTGCTCTGCCCAGACTCCACATAGCCGTGTAACAGACCCAAGGCCCTGGTGGCGTGGGCTCATGAGACCTCCCCCTCTGCCCAGGTTTCTGGGATTGTAGCAGTAATTTTGTAAGCCATATTCATTGCCACCATTAGTATTTCATGCAACTTTTTCTTTCCAATTAATCTGTAATTCCTGAAGTATTTCATGCTAAAGGTATTAAGATAGAAGAATTTTCTTTCCTAGAATGAGGCATCTTCATTGTCAGCATTGTTAGAAAAGATCATGTTACATATATATTCATCCCTGGAGAAGCCACTATTTCCAATATGCTAAGCAAACTCAGAGTTGTCCAGAAGATGTAGATTAGTGAAAAGATTGCAAGCCCAAATTTTTGTGGAGAAAATAACTTAACATGCTTCGGGGTATAATAATACCTTTCTTACAGAGTTGTTGAGAGAATTACATTAAATGAGGTACTATTTTTATTTATTGTTTGTTTATTTATTTATTATTTGAGACAGAGTCTTGCTCTTTCGCCTGGCGCCAGGCTGGAGTGCAGTGGTACGATCTCGGCTCACTGCGACCTCCGCCTCCCGGGTTCAAGCAATTCTCCTGCCTCAGCCTCCCCAGTAGCTGGTATGAGGTACTGTTTTTAAAGTACCTAGCCCTAGAAGGGGCTTAGCAATGAGAGGCCCTCCCTTCCATTTTCTTCAGCACACCATTTCATAAATTCTTCAGATGGCAGAGCCATATGGGTTTTCTTCATCATGTGCCCAGTAGCAGCATGTAATAGGCACTCAGTTGAGTAACTGAACTTGGCTTCCTACTCATTATTACTTTTTGAAGACTGGCCACTGACAAGAGTCTGTGTGTGCTGGCTCCCTCTTCCCCTTTTTTGTATTTGAGACTCAATCACTATTTTAGTCTTCTGTTTATTTTCTTCTGCTTTCCAGTCTTCCATCCCTTATTCTCACAAATCCATTCTTGGAAGGTTTCTGCTAATAGGCCCCCTACCTTAGCTAGTTTGCTTATGGGAAGGTAAATTTAATGAGTTTTAAGTTTTCTAAAATTGTATGCCAAAAGCCATTTGTAACAGGAACTGAAGAAAAGCAGGATGAAGTAGTGAAAGGGAGTGGTAAAATCATGTCTTGCCTAGCCAGTGGCCAAGTCTTAACTTGTTTGCCTTAGGATTTCTGATTAATGGGTATTGTGAAATGAGCCTGGCTCTGGAACCAGCAATGCCTGGCTTTACTGCTTAGCAACGATTTGAATTTGTATGAATTAGTGAGCTTTCATGGCCCTGTTCATTTGCCTGCAAAAGATGATAGTGATACTTCACAGAATTGTTTGAGAAGTTTATCCGATTATACGTAGAAAAGCAAGATATCTGGCATGTAGTAGATTCTGAATCAATACTGGGTTTTCTTTTCTTTTTTTTTCTTTTCTTTTTTTTTTGAGGTAAGGCCTCACTTTGTTGCCCAGGCTTGAGTGCAGTGATAGGATCACAGCTCACTGTAGCCTTGACCTCTCCGGGTTAAGGTGATTCTCCCACTTCAGCCTCGTGAGTAGCTAGGAGTATAGGTGCATGCTACGATGCCCTGCTAATTTTTGTAGAGGTGGGGTTTTGCCCTGTTGCGCAGGCTCAAGTGATTCTCCCACCTCGGCCTCCCAGAGTGCTGGGAGTGCAGGTGTGAGCCACTGTGTGTGGCCTTGGTTTTCTTTTGGCCCCTCACTCATAGTACTCATTGTGGTATCTGAGAAGGATAATTGATGTTGTAGCAGGAATAATCTATACTTAATGCAGTGAGATTTAGTCCAGTTGTTTACATAGCCTGTGTCTGTAGGCTCTGTCCACCAGCAGTGACTGGAACAGTTACCTTTGTCCTCAAGTATATTTGCAGTTTATGGAATGTAGGAGAGAAAAAATACAAGAAAACATTTATCTCAGAGCTTAGGAAGCTCTATAACTGTTAGCCTTGCATGAGAAAGAATAATCTAGGATATACAGATGTAATCTGAGACTTTTCATTTTTGAAATCACCAAGGTTTCTAATTGTCTGTTTCCCTTGGGGTGTGTGGGTTTGCAAGCGTGCACATTTTTTATGCTCATTAAAAATCTGTGTTTTTGGCATTGTTAGTGATACTTTATTGGCAGGGAGAGTATATTAAAATATTCAGCAGTTAGTACTGAGTATACTGACCACTAAATGGATACCAGCCTTCATACCAGAGCAGGATCCTATAAGCTTCCAGCTGTGCCAGGCATTAATCCTTCAGCTTCTGGATTATGAGAAGGTCTGGGGCTAGCATGGTGGGGTAAAGCAGGGGAATAGGACCACAGCTATGACTCATTACCAACTGATTCAGAGCTATTTTAATATTTTCACAAAAATAATAGTTAAAATGCATACCTGGGTGCATACTGACTATTAGCCTACTTCTTGGTAATTAAGTGTTCAGTGAATTCAGTGATTGCATTCTTAGATCTGATTCTACCTCTGAAAGTTAGTATGAATTTATCTTAGTAGGACAGAGGAGCTTGTACTTTGCTGACTTTGATGTTTGTGTTCAGATAATGAAAACTGAAATCTGACTGAAAAAAAAGTTGGAATTTGATTCAGGAAAATACTAATGAAACAAATATTTTCAATATTAAAATATTCCTTTGTTGAGGAGGTGGAATAATCATGCTATTATGAAAATCTTAGAATTACTCAAATTAGAGACATGGTTTTTATTTTCTCTCTTCATTTTTTTCTTTTTAAATGATAGTTGTAGTATGGTGGAAATCGTGACATAATCTTATTCAGGTAACTTGTATGTTTATATTACTTATCAATTTTGCACATTTATAGTAGAGTTGGTAACCTTTTTATGTAAAATGTTTTTTCCAATGAAATGGCTACTTTGTAATGTTGGAATAATCCTATTTTGATGCTTTATTTTCTTTGAAGTTTCCTTACCTTTAAATTTATTATAATATCCCTTAAGTGAGCTCTCAGCACCAGTTAGTCTTGTGGTATTTCCCAGCTCCATTCCCAGTGTCATGTGCTCCCATTTTCCCTCAAAACCTTAATATCCTCTCTCCCCGCTTCCCTTTTCAATGATGACTCTTATTTTACTAAGAAATTAAAAGCAATCTGACAATCTGAAGATAATGTATTAATCTTCTGCCACCAAATCTATGTCTTCCTGCATATTATTATTCTTGCCTTATCTGAGACAAATTCAGATTATTTGGGTACAGGATTCCATTCTCTCTCTTTTAAGAATTTTGTCCCTCTGAGTATCTCTTTTACTGTCAATTTTGATTTTAAACACCTGAACCTTATTTTATGCATTGCATATGTAATCTTGACAGTTATATATAACTTTTTTTT
Organism: Plecturocebus donacophilus; assembly: GCA_004027715.1. Taxonomy (NCBI): domain Eukaryota; kingdom Metazoa; phylum Chordata; class Mammalia; order Primates; family Pitheciidae; genus Plecturocebus; species Plecturocebus donacophilus. Next base: position 13,163 of record PVKP010019087.1, on the reverse strand, counting down.
TTTTTTTTAAGAGATGGGATCTTACTGTTTTGCCTGGGGTGGTCTCAAACTCCTAGGCTCAAGTGACACTCCCACCTCTGCCTCCCAAAGTGCTGGGATTACAGGCATGAGACACCACGCCTGGCCTATAAATTTAATTCACAATTCCTAGCAAATATTTATTTAGCTCCTCTTTACGTAACATTTTGTGCTAGATACTCTGGGCATACAAGTGTGAATGTTCTTTGCACTCCAGGAGTTCTCTATCCCTCAGTAAAGGAGGAAAGGACTGTCAGCACTGAACATTTGTTTCCTTCATAAGGGCTGTGAGAATGCTGCTGAGAGTTCTGAAGAGGGAACAGTTCTTTTTGGTTAAAGTAATAGGGAATCTTAAGGGAAGAAGTTAGGTAGAACTTCAGCTGTGTCTAAAATGATGGACACATTTTGAATTGTCAGGTAAAAATGTGTGAATCAAAGGTAAGGAATTGAAAAAATGTACTTTAAGCAGTACAGGGGTACGAGAGAGAGAGTAATGAGAGAAAAGTTTTAGCAGGGCCCAGTGTCTCATGCCTGTAATTGCAGCACTTTGGGAGGCCGAGGTGGGTGCATCATCTGAGCTCAGGGGTTTGTGACCAGCCTGGCCAACATGGTAAAACCCCATCTCTACTAACAATACAAATATTAGCTGGGTGTAATAGCGGGTGCTTGTAATCCCAGCTACTCAGGAGGCTGAGGCAGGAGAATCACTGGAACCTGGGAGGTGGCGGTTGCAGTGAGCCAAGATCATGCCATTGCACTCCAGCCTGAACAAGAGCAAAACTCTGTCTCAAAAAAAAAAGACTAGGTTTTACAAGTATGCTGGGGCTGTTAATGGAGGTTCCTGGAAATTGTCCTAAGAAGATTAGACTTCATTTGGATCAAAGAAGAGCCACTGAAAATTGTGTAGGAAGGAATGTTAAAAAGTACTCTGGTAGCGTTAGTGAATTAGAGGGAAGTGAAAGTGGAATAAAGGGAGGTCAGAAAATTTTTCAAGCCAAATCCTATTTCATATGCATGCCCTAGAAAGATCCTGTGATTTTTTTTTTTTTTTTTTTTGTATAGGGACTAGATTTGCATGAAATGTTTGTTTTATAAATTTTAATTTTCATATTAGGCTTGCTTGAAGCAGGAAGAGAATCAGTTTTCCTTTGGTGAGAATCTAATGTCTGAAAGATTATGTTACTGAGAGATATATCCTTGGGGTAGATCTTGTGCTAATTTAGTCTTGCTGAGGTGGGTATACATGCTTATAGAAAATCATAGGCTCTATCTTGCTGGTACATGATGGTATCAGTCAGGCTGACCAGCTGAGCAGCTGTATCAAAAAGATTATAGACCATTTGTTAAAAATCTTTTATTTCTCCATTCAGATTGGTACCAGCGAGTAGATAATGTGTTAGAATCATTTGTTTCCCTTTTTTATTTGACATACTTCACTTGATGCTAAGAATATAAAAATTATTTGAGATTATGTAAAAACTGATTTTTTTAGGGTTTTTTTTTTTTTTTTTTTTTTTATTGCAGGGTCTAAGTCTGTCAACCCAAGCTGGATTACAGTGGCACAGTCACTGCTCAGTGCAGCCTTGATCTCCAAGGGTCAGGTGATCCTCCCACCTTAGCCCCCTGAGTAGCTGAGACTACAGGTGTACACCACTACGCCTGCTTAGTTTTGTGTAATTTTTGTAGAGATGGAGTTTCACTGTATGGCCCAGGCTGGTCTTGACCTCCTGGACTCAAGCAGTCTGCTGCCTCAGCCTTCCAAAGTGCTGGGATTATAAGCATGAACCACTACGTCTGGCCATTTTTTAGTTTTTCTGTTTTCTTTCTTTATTATTTTTGTTATTTTATTTTATTTATATTTTTCAAGACAGGGTTTCAGTCTGTCACCCAGGCTGGAGTGCAGTGGTGCAGTCTTGGCTCACTGGCTCACTGCAACCTCTACCAGTTGGGCTGAAGTGAGCCTAGCACCTCAGCCTCCCAAGTAGCTGGGACTACAGGCACAAGCCACCACACCTGCCTAATTTTTTATTTCATTCTTGTAGAGATCAGGTCTCACTATGCTGCCTGGACTGGTCTCAGACTCCTGGATGCAAGCATTCCCCCTGCCTCAACCTCCCAAAGTACTGGGATCACAGGCATGAGCCACCATGCCCAGCCCATTGTTTAGTTTTTCAGTGATTATTTCAAAGGCACTGTATTGAGGTATTTGGTGGGTGCAATAATCAAACTAATTTATTAATTCTAAAATGCCTTTTTTTTTTTTTTTTTTTTTACATTTTTACCTCTGAAATTGGGGTTCATTTTAGAATAACTGGAATTTTATTTATGTACTTATTTATTTATTTTGAGATGGAGTCTTGCTCTTGTCACCCAGGCTGGAGTGCAGTATGGTACGATCTTGGCTCACTGCAACCTCCGCCTTCTGGATTCAATTATTCTCCTGCCTCAGCCTTCCGAGTAGGATTACAGACGTGCACCACCGTGCCCGGCTGATTTTTGTATTTTTAGTAGAGATGGGGTTTCGTCATGTTGGCCAGGCTGGTCTCGAACTGCTGACCTCGCGGTTCACCGGCCTCGACCACCCAAAGTGTTGGGCTTACAGGCATGAGCCACCATGCCCGGCCAAATCACTGGAATTTTCAACTTGCTTTCCATAAAGTGGAAGTCATGATGTATTTGTGTGAATATCTGCCATTGACACCTGCTGTGGTAATGTGTCCCCCAGCTGCGTCCATGTCCTAATCCCTGAAACCTTTGCAGTTGTCATTACGTTAAGGATTTTGAGATGGGAGTTTTCCTGGAACTTGATGATAGGCCTGTTATAATCACAACAGTTTATTAAAGAGACACAGGACAAGTCAGAGCCAGCAGCAAAGGTAATGTGCAGACAGAAGCAGAGGTAAGAGTGCTTTCGGAGGAGGAAGCACTCTATGGAGATGGAGGAAGGGGCCACAAGCCATGGAATACCAGTGGCCATTAGAAGCTGGAAAAGGCAAGGAAATGGGTTCTCTCTTCAGAGTGTCTGGAGGGAACCAGGCCTGTCCCTTAACACTTTGACTGTAGCTCAGTGAAACTGGTTTTGGACTTCTGACCTTTGCTACTGTGAGAGAATAAGTTTGTGTTGTTGTAAACACTGACTTTGTTGTAATTTGTTAGAGTAGCAGTAGAAAATATACCTGTTAAGATAAAAAAAAAGTGGCAGTATCAAAACACACCTTAGATGTAATTAAATACAATAGATTTTTATTTCTATCTTTTTGTTTTTTATTTCTTTCTTTTTGTTTTTTATTTATTTATTTTTTAATACACAAACCCTGGCATTCTTTTTGTTATGAACACTGTTCTTATACTTGAACAGAGTAAAAAGTGTAAAATGCCAAAGTACAAAAAAGACCTATTTGTTTTTGTATTATGGTATAAATTATTTTACATAGTGAAAGCTTTTGAAGTTACTTGTTCTTTGTTTTTAAGTAGCATATAGTATTCCTTAGTGATACATTGTGATAAGTTCCTCATACAGAAATACTTGATGATTGTTTACTAGACTTCATTTTATAAAAATACAGTAATAGTTTCCATGAGCCATCCATTACACTATGCTTTCGGGATAGGATAGAGCTAAGAGCAGACTAGACTCAATTTTTTCACTTGCAGAATTTACAATTAGACAGTTACAGTTCCATGTGAAGTTCTGTCATAGGAGTCCAAACTACTGTGGAAGCAACATTATATAATGACACGCATTCACTTGTAGGATTAGAGAATGTTTTCCTAGATGCGGAGCTGAGCTGAGATCTGAAGAATAAGTTAAGAATTGGTCAGGTGGTCTGGGCACGGTGGCTCACACCTGTAATCCCAGCACTTTGGGAGGCTGAGGTAGGCAGATCACCTGAGGTTGGGAGTTCAAGACCAACCTGGCCAACGTGGTGAAATCCCGTCTGTACTAAAAATACAAAATTTAGCCAGGCATAGTGGCGGGCACCTGTAATCCTAAGCTACTGGGGAGGCTGAGGCAGGAGAATCGCTTGAACCTGGGAGGCAGAGGTTCCAGCGATCCGATATCACGCCATTGCACTCCAGGCTAGGCAACAGAGCGAGACTCCATCTCAAATAATAATAAAAAAAGAATTGGCCAGTTGAAGCAGAAGAGGGTCTTTTGGAAGGTTCCAGGTAAAGAGAAAAGCCTGTCTGAAGATTGAGAGGTGAGGAAATATGACTTGAAAACAATTTAGTGTGATAAAGATGTGTATAGAACAGTGATTCCAGCCTTTTCATATTCATAGTGCTAAAATTTTTGGTGGCCTTCTTAAAGGAATTACGCTTTGAACCCTTGTATTAAAAAAAGCTTCAAGATATCACATATTCACTTGATTCCCTTCAGAAACCTTTTAAAAGGCAGCTTAAAGTAAAACCATCTTCTGCCTTGATGAACCTCTTTTAGGGCCTCTTGAGGCAACCAAGCATACAATCTTACTTGATGTTATACGGTGTCTTCTTTGCTTTTTTGTGGCATATTTATTCCCACCAGCTCAGCATACTATTTGATTTGATCATATCAGTAGGCATCTGGAATGGAGCAAAATTATATTTTATTTATTGATCAAATGTTGGCAGAGGCATATGGAAGACTTGCAGCATACTAGTATATTTAGGCATACCTCTTGAAAATTATTGTGTGAAGAGGTGAGTGATAAAGCAGGAGTGAGAAGCAGGGAGAGTCTTTGCATTGTTTTCTGTTTACTGCTGTAACAAATTACCACAAATTGGTGACTTAAAATAACATGAACTTCTAAAGGTTAGAAGTCCACCTGAGCTAAAATCAAGGCGTCTACAGGGCTGCATTTCCTTCTAGAGAATCTAAGGGAGAATTAATTTCTTGCCTTTTTCAGCTAGCTTCTAGATGCTGCCCACATTCCTTGGCTCATGGCCCACTTTCTCCATGTTTAAAGCCAGCAATATTGCATCTCTCTGAGGATTCTTCTGTTGTCACATCTCCCTGACTCTCTTCTGCCCTTCCTGTTCTGCTTTTTTTTGTTTGTTTTTTGAGGCACTCCAGCTCCGTTGCGCAGGCCGGAGTGCAGTGGCTCGATTTCAGCTCACTGCAACCTCTGCCTCCCGGGTTCAATCAGTTCTTCTGCCTCAGCCTCCCAGGTAGCTGGAACTACAGGCATGTGCCATCATGCCCAGCTAATTTTTGTATTTTTAATAGAGATGGGATTTTACCATGTTGGCCAAGTTGGTCTTGAACTCCTGACCTTATGATCCACCCATCTCAGCCCCCCCAAAATGCTGGGATTACAGGCTTGAGCCACCGCACCCAGCCTGTTCTGCTTTTGAGGATGCTTGTGATTATATTGGTCTCACCTCGGTAACCAAGCATGCACTTTATTTTAAGGTCAGCTGATTACATCCTTAATACCATGTGCAACCTTAATTTCCCTTTGCCAGGTATCCTAACATATTCACAAGTTTCAGAGATTAGGATATGGACATATGTTTTATTGGCCATGTTAAAGAATTTGATTTTTTTTTTTTTAATGGCAAGAGAAACCATTAGAAGGCATCAAACCAGGGAGTAACAATATCAGATCTGCTTTTTAGGAAAATCACCCTAGCTATATTTGATGTGGTCATTTGTCTACAAAATTGTGTCATACAATTAATAGATCATTTCCAGCACCTTTTTCTAATGATGTATTAAAAACTTTATTTTGCAATAATTTTAGATTTATGGAAGTGTTGCAAAGATAGTACAGAAAATATAATAACCCTTCTTCAGTTAGCTTCTTCTGACATTAATAACTTATGAAACTGTTTTTTTTTTTGTTTGTTTATTTGTTTTTTTGAGAAGGAGTCTCACTCACTTGCCCAGGCTAGAGTGTAGTGGTGTGATCTCAGCTCACTACAACCTCTGCCTCCTGGGTTCCAGAGATTCTCCTGCGTCAGCCTCCCAAGGAGTGGAGACGACAGGTGCTTGCCACCATGCCTGGCTAATTTTTGTGTTTTGTATTTTTAGTAGAGACGGGGTTTCTCTCTGTTGCCCAGGCTGGTCTTGAACTCCTGACCTTGATTAATCTGCCCACTTCAGCCTCCCAAAGTGCTGGGATTACAGGCATGTATGCATCCAGCTTATCTTCCAAAACTTTGGTACATTTATCAAAATCAAGAAATTAACATTAGTGAAATACAATTAACTAAACTACCAATTTTATTGATATTTCACCAGTTTTTACACTAACGTCTTTTTTTTCTGTTCCAAAATTTAATTCAGGATATGTTGCATTTAGTTGTCATGTCTCCTTAGCCTGTAGTCTGGCAGTTTCTTAGTCTTGTCTTGTCTTTTTTTTTTTTTTTTTTTAATGACCTCCTGTGCTGATTAGGTATTTTGTAGACATTCCTCACTTTGAGTTTGCTGATGCTTTCTCATGATTAGGTAGGGTGTATTAATTTTTCATGAGAATACCACAGAGGTGAAGTATACTTCTTATTGAGTCATTTCAGGGTTTAGATATCAGCTTGTTTTATTACTGATCATGTTAACCTTGGGCACTTGGTTAAGAGGGTTTCTTAGCTCAGGTTGATATAATGAAACAGCATTGGTTGGGGCTTAACAGACATTTCTTCTTTTTTTGAGGCAGTGTCTCACTGTCACCTAGGCTGGAGTATAGTGGCTCGATCATGGCTCACTGAAGCCTTGACCTCCCAGGCTCATGCAATCCTCCCACCTCAGCCTCCCGAGTAGCTGGGACTACAGGCGTGCGCCACCATGCCTGGATAATTTTTCTGTTTTTTTTGTAGAGACAGAGTTTTGCCCTGTTGCTCAGGCTAGTCTTGAACTCCTGGACTCAAGCAGTCTGCCCGCTTTAGCCTCCCAAATTGCTGGGATTGCAGGCATGAGCCACTGCACCCAGACATTTATTTTCACAACAGTTCTGGAGGCTGGAAGTTTGAGATCAGAGTGTCAGCATGGTCATCTTCTAGTGAGGGCCCTCTATGCATCTTGTCACTGTATACTCACATGGCGTGGCCTTCGTATGTGCACATGGAGAGATCTCTCTCTTCTTTTAATAAGGGCACTCATTCTATCATGGTATCCTGGCTTCGTGACCTAATGTAAATTACTTCCCAAAGGCCCCACCTCCTAACACCATCAGATTAGCCTTCAGCATAATTTTGGGGGGCATAAACATTCAATCCATAATAGTGGGATGTCTACAAGGTTCTTCCTCTGTAAAGTTATTTTTTCTTTTTCATGCTCTATTAGGAGTGATTCACTTAACTCCAAACTACTTTCAAAAGAAAGAGAAGCTGGATGCAGTGGCTCACACCTGTAATCTCATTACTTTGAAGCAGAAAGTTGAAGCCAGGAGTTCGAGACCATCCTGACTAACGTAGACCTGGTCTCTGCAAACAGAGTAAAATTATTACCAGGGAGTGGTTGCACTTGCCTGTAGTCCCAGCTACTTTAGAGGCTGAGATGGGAGGTTTGCTTGACCCCAGGGCTTCAGGGTTACAGTGAGCTATAATCACACCATTGTAGTCCAGCCTGGGTGACAGAGCAAGACCCTGTCTCTTAAAAATGGGGGAGAAAGAGGGAATGAGAATTAAACTCTACCTCCTACAGTGAGGTGTATCAGATGATTTGTGGGCATATGTTCAGATCACCACAGTAATTAGCAAATATTCTTTGGCAGATACTTTGAAGTTGTTCTACCATTCTCTTCTTAAAATTTCACTCATGAACTTTGCTTACTCTCACCTGCAACAATTAGAACTGTGCAATTCTTTTTTGTTTTTAAAGAGCTGGAATCTTCCTCTGTTGCTCAAGCTGGAGTACAGTGGCTATTCACAGTTGCAGTCCCACTACTGATCAGCATGAGAATTTTGATTTGCTTTATTTCCTGCCTGTGTCAGTTTACCCCTCCTTAGGCAACCTGGTGGTTCTCTGCTCCCAGGAGGTCACTGTATCTACTTAGTGTAGTTACCCAGTCAGCATAACACATTATAGCCCAGAACTCCTGGTCTCAAGGGATCTTCTCTCTTCAGCCTTCCCAGTAGCTGTGACCACAGGTATTTGCCACAGCACCAGCTACTGTGGATTTCTAATGGTACTTTTCTCTTTCTTTGTTTCTTATAATGGAGATTTGCCCCTTTAATCCCATTTTAAAATTTATTTTATCATTTGTGTATGTTATTATAAACTCACAAATATTTTATTCTTTGGGGAATAGGCTAATGCTATATAAATATATAGAGAGACAAGGTCTTGCTCCATTGCCTAAGCTGGACTGCAGTGGTGCACTCATGCCTTGCTGCAACCTTAACCTCCAGGGCTCAAGTGATCCTCTCAAGTAGCTGGTGCCATCTGCCTAGCCAATTTTTTTTTTAAAGACGGAGTCTCACTATGTTGCCCAGGCTGGTCTCAAACTCATTCCCTCAAGCAATCTTTCTACCTTAACCCCCAAAGTGTCAATACTATTGATACTTATTTTTGTTGCTCAGATTATTCCAGCTGTGGCCATTGGGAGCTCTTTCAGGTTGGCTTCTGTGTCCCTTTCCCCCCATCCTTTTGTTGTTTGGGTACTTCCTTTCTGACACTACAAGTTACTCTTACCTTGTACTTGCCCTATTCCAACAAGAAAATCAGCCCTATGTCCAAGGGACTCTGGTTTCTTTTATTGGAGGATGGTATTTGGAAACCAGTAATTAGGCCTTGCATATGTTTATTACTACTGGGGTGTCACTGCTTTAGGCTCTCAAAGTGGACAGAGCTAGGAAATGTGAGTATGTATATGTATATGCTAACCCATCTGTAATTATTTTTGTATCTGTTCATCTGTGTTCACCTAAACATCGTTCAGTAGATTTTTATACGTTTGTAATTCAAGTAGACTGATCTGTCACAGTCTGTATTGTAGCCTAGGTTTTCTTGACATCCTGGTTTATTTTTTAAGGAAAATTTGCCTGTGATATATTTCCTTTTATTCCTTGTAGAGTACAGCACTCCAGGTTTAGATAAACGCATGTAATCATTTATATGTTACGCCACCACAGTACCATATGGGATAGTTCCATCACCATGAAAAAAAAATCCTCTTGTAGTCAGTGCCTCTCACCAGCCCCTGGCAGCCTTTGCTCTGTTCTCTATCCCTGTTATTCTGAATGTCCTATAAATGGAACCATATAACATGTAGCCTTTTGGATCTGGCTTCTTTCTATTTTGTTTTCCTTTTTAAAATATATATATATTTTTAAGGTCTGGCTTCTTTCACATAGCTACATTCATTCATCCAGCTGCACAAATTGATATTCTGTTCCCTTTTATTGCTAAGTAGTATTCTGTTGTATGTGTGTACCATGATCATTTGTCCCTTCCTCTGTTGTCAGACAACTTGGCTGTTTCCAGTGTTTGGTAGTTACGGAAAAAGCTGCTCTAAACATTCATGTACTGGCTTTTGCCTGAACACAAGTTTGCAGCGCACTTCGGTAAATAAGAGTGGGACTATTGGGTCACATAGTAAATATATACTTAAGTTTATAACAAATTGCCAAATTATTTTTCAGGGTGGCTGTACTATTATGTATTCCCTCCAACAAAGAGTGAAAGTTTCTCTTTGCCAGCATTTGATGTTTTTGGTTTTTGATAGTGTCTCGTAATTTTAATTTGTATTTTCCTAATAACGAACATCTTTTCATGTGTTTATTTTACATTCATATAACTTTTTTGGTGATTATCTTTTCTGATCTTTTAGCAATTTTTGGTTGTGTTGTCTGTTTTTTTTGTTGTTGAGTTTTAAGAGTTCTTAGTATATTTTGGATACAAGTTTTTTATTGAATATCTGATTTGCAAACATTTACTTTCTGTTATTGTTTTAATTTTCCTAAACATTTTCTTGACTGTGTCTTGTCTTTTTTTTTTTTTTAAGACAGAGTTTCCCTCTTGTCCCCCAGGCTGGAGTGCAATGGCATGAGCTCATCTCACTGCAGCTTCCACTTCCTTGGGTTCAAGCAATTCTCCTGTCTCAGACTCCTGAATAGCTGAGATTACAGGCACGTGCCACCACCTCTGTTAATTTTGGGATTTTTAGTGGCAACGGGGTATCACCATGTTGGCCAGACTAGTCTGGAACTCCTGACCTCAGGTGATCCATCCACCTCTGCCTCCCAAAGTGGTGGGATTACAGGTGTGAGCCACCACACCTGGCCAACTGTGTTTTATCTTTTAATCTTCCTAGTTCCTTTCACAGAGCAAACATTTTTTTTCGTTTCGGTGAAGTCAACTTTATCAATACTTTCTGTTGCTGATTATGCTTTTAGTATCATAGGTAATGTTGAGGCTCAGAAAACAAAACCTCAGGCTGGGCGTAGTGGCTCATGCCTATAATCCCAACACTTTGGGAGGCTGAGGCAGGAGGATTACCTGAGCCCAGGAGTCCGAGACCAGGCTGGCCAACATGGCAAAACCCTGTCTCTACTAAACATGCAAAAATTAGTCAGGTATGGTGGTGGGTGCCTGTAATTCCAGCTACTAGGGAGGCTAAGGGAGGAGAATCACTTGAACCCTCAGGTGGAGGTTGCAGTGAGCTGAGATCACAGCACTGCACTCCAGCCTGGGTGACATAGCAAGACTCTGTCTCCAAAAAAAAAAAGAAAAGAAAAGAAAGAATAAAACTCCAAGAAAGAGAGAGGGAGGGAGGGAGAGAGAGAGAGAGAGAGAGAGAGAGAGAGAGAGAGAGAGAAAGAGAACAAAACTCCAAAATGAAGGCCTTAGAAGAAGCCTCAGAAGCAAAAGTTTTTCTCTGACTTTCTGTTGCCCTCCTGTCTCTCAGTCCCATTCTCCCTTGAGGCCAGCCGTAGAAACCAGATTCCTTCTTCCCCAAGGCAGGTCATAGAAACTAGAACCCCTTTGCCCCAAAGAAAGCCATTAACCTAAGAATATTACTCTAACTTTTCCTCTGCCCTATCTGTAAAAACTGGCCTTAAAGAAATTATCTCACCTACCTTGTTTGAGTGTAGGTCATAAGACCCTCCTTCCAGAGAGGGTCCTGCTCCATAAGCAGAAGGAAGGATTGTGTGCTCAGAGAGGCCAAGATGAATCTAAATACATAGGCCTTCCTGGGTTTCCCCATTCAGTGTATTCACATTAGATTATATAGCCTTTTTATCCAAACATATTTCTGCATGGCTGTCCATACTTTGTTGAACCTAAGCATAAAAATAGACAATTTCCTCTGTGTCTTTGGGCCTCATTCTGAAAGCTCCCATGTATTACACATTAAATAAATTTGTATGTCTTTTTTCCTGTTAATCTGCCTTTTGCAAGTTGATTTTTCAGCATACCTTCAGAGGGCCAAGGGGAGCTGCCCCTTTGGCCTCTATAGTAAGAATTTATTGTAAATCCCAGATTCCTTTCAAAAATCTATATTTTATCTTAAATGTTTAATTTATAATTAAATTTTTGATTCATTTTTTGTTTTTGTTTATTTTTTGTTTTTTGGATTTTTTTGGAGATAGAGTTTCACTCTTGGTCGCCCAGGCTGGTGTGCACTGGCGCAGTTTTGGCTCACTGCAGCCTCCACCTCCCAGGTTCAAGCGATTCTCCTGCTTCAGCGTCCCAAGTAGCTGGGATTACAGAGTTTTGTCTTCATATAAGTTAAACATAAAATGTGTATATATGTGCATAATCACTGTGTTGCTCTACTCTTAGAAAAATAGCTCTTTAGTGGAATACAATATTTGGAAGCTATAGAGCTTAAATAAAATATGGAAAGAAATTGAAGCAGGTACACTAGAAAAGAATAGGGGGAGAAACACTGAGGGCTGAAAATTTAATCTGTCATGAGAGGCAGAAACAACTGGAATCATAGACATATGCTGTAGACTTTCACTGTCCAGTGTGGTGGTCAGTAGCTGTACATGGCTATTGATTGAGTACTTGACATATGGTTGATCAGATTGAGAATTACTCTAAGTGTAAAATATACAATGATTTTTGAAGAAATAGTACCCAAAAAAAAGCAAAATATCTCAGTAATTTAAAAATACTGAATACATGTTAAAAATGATATACATTTATCTCTTTTTATTAATTTTAATTACTTTCAGGTACTTTTTTATGCATTTGGAACATTTAGATCTTGATGTAAAGTAAGGAATGGTTGGCATCCACATATATACTTAATTATGTTAGATATTCCCGCCCCCATGTTTTCCCAAAGTATCTTTCTTTGATAGGCTAGAAAGTAAATAGACTTATTCTGGTGGATAACTCGCTTTTGATAAATTTCAGCAGATAGAACATTCCTGTTATTTTTAAAAGAATGGACATTTGAATGGTTGGGACATAATGATTATTTCTCTCTTTTCAGATCATGTAGCATGGATATGCCAAGTCAGTCATTAAGTGGGTAGATATTTAAACAGATTTCTTTAAATCTAACTTGGCTCTTCATTGATAAATTCTACTAGTGGAGAGTTTTCTGACACTATAGTGAAAGGTAGCACATCCATCTTTTAATGTGTTTAAATAGGAGAAAGGAGGACAACATTTTACTTTTGTCGTGTTCATGAAAGATTTCTAATAGACTTCATTTCCTTAAGTAAATAAATTCAGACAAATTATGACCATGTAAAATAATCTGTAAGAAAAGTAAACTATACACCTGGTAAAATAGTGTTATCAGTATTTTGGTTCTCTATATACCTCTTGGAATTATAGGAGGAACATAGATGATATTTTTCCCTTGCAGTTTGACTGTGTAAGTTATCTTTATGATGGCCATAGAATATAATTACATGATGAGAAATGAAGATTCCATTGCATTATTTAGTAGAAATTAAAACAATTAGACAATATATACTTTATTCTTATCTCTTTTATAAACAAAATATTTTTAATACATATTTTAATATTTTAATACATTACTGTGTCAAAGAGTATAGTGCACTTCCTTTGTGTACTTGTGTCAGTGGAGTTAAAACGGCTTGTTAGTTTTCAATCACATTATCCTTTCATTTGAGATAATGGCACTGGTATCTGTTTCCTTCCACAAGACAGAAAAACTAGATTCCAAGGTAATTAAGATTTGCCCAAAACCCAAAGAAAAGTAATCAGAACTAAGACTAGAATTCCATTGTTGGGACAA
>PVKP010019086.1:20356-43201 GCA_004027715.1 Plecturocebus donacophilus | reverse complement strand
TTACCAATATGGGGAAACCCTGTCTCTACTAAAAATACAAAAATTAGCTGGCCTTGGTGGGAGGTGCCTGTAATCCCAGGAACTGGGGAGGCTGAGGCAGAAGAATCGCTTGAACCCAGGAGGCGGAGGTTGCAGTGAGCCAAGATCATGCCATTGCACTCCAGCCTGGGCGACAGAGCAAGACTCCGTCTCAAAAAAAAAGATTGCATTCTCAGGCCAGGCATGGTGGCTTAAGCCTATAATACCAGCACTTTGGGAGGCCTAGGAGGGAGGATTGCTTAAGTCTGGGAGTTTGAGATCAGCCTGGGCAACATGATGAAACCCCGTCTTTAGAAAAAAATACAAAAATTAGCTGTACGTGGTGGTGTGCACCTGTAATCCCAGCTACTTGTAAGGCTGAGGCAGGGGAATTGCTTGAACCCCAGAGGCAGGGGCTGCAGTGAGCTGAGATCTTGCCACTGCACTCCAGCCTGGGCAACAGAGAGGGATCCTGTCTCTAAAAAATAAGAAAAAGTAAAAGATCGCCTTCTCATGTGACCCTTTGTGTTTCCATATGAATCTTAAAATCACCTTGTCAATATTTCTTTAAAGGTTGCTGTAATTTTGATTGACATCTTGTTGATTCTGTGGATCAATTGGGGAAATTTCGTATCATACTGAGTTTTCTGTTCAGTGAACATGGCATATTGTTCCGTTGGTTTGTAGGGTTTTTGTAGAAGATTTGCATATCTTCTTAGATTTATTTCTAGGAATTTGATTTTTGGGGGGTTGCTCTTTTAAGTTAAGTAATTATACCATCTACTAATAATATAATATCAGTTTTATTTATTCTTTCAGTTGATATGCCTTTTAATACATTTCCTTGGGTTGTTGCACTGGCGGGGACCTCCACAGTATACTCTGTTGTAAGGGCCTGCTCTGTTGCCCAGGCTGGAGTCCAGTTGTGTGATTATAGCTCGCTGCTGCATCTGCCTCCTGGTCTCAAGCGATTCTCCCACCTCAGCCTCCCAAGTAGCTTGGGACTACACATGCGCCACCATGCCCAGATCATTTTTTTTTTTTTTTTTTGAAACCGAGTTTCACTCTTGTTGCCCAGGCCAGAGTGCAATGGCACTATCTCAGCTCACTGCAACCTCCACCTCCTGGGTTCAAGTGATTCTCCTGCCTCAGCCTCCCAACTCACTGGGACTGCAGGTGCGTGCTACCACGCCCAGCTAATTTTTGTAATTTTAGTAGAGACGAGGTTTCACCATGTTGGCCAGAGTGGTCTTGATCTCTGGACCTTGTGATCCGTCCACCTCGGCCTCCCAAAGTGCTGGGATTGCAGGTGTGAGCCACCATACCTGGTGACCAGATCATTTTTAAATGTTTTCTAAAGGCAGGATTTCCTTATGTTGCCTATGCTTGTCTTTTTAAATTTTTTCCCTGAGACGGAGTCTCACTCTGTTGCCCAGGCTGGAGTGCAGTGGTGTGATCTCAGCTCACTGCAACCTCCGCTTCCCAGGCTCAAGTGATTCTCCTGCCTCAGGCTCCTGAGTAGCTGGGACTACAGGTGCACACCACCACACCCAGCTAATTTTTATATTTTTAGTAGAGTTGGGGTTTTACCATGTTGGCCAGGCTAGTCTTGAACTCCCAACCTCAGGTGATCCGCCTGCCCGCCTCGGTCTCCCAAAGTACTGGGATTACAGGCGTGAGCCACCATGCCCAGCCTTTGTTTTGCTTTTCATCCAGCCTGCAATTGAAGATCGGAAACTGTGTTTTTTGTTTGTTTTATCTCCATCATTCTAAAGCACTTCCCTAGTCTTTGTGTTTCTTTTTGCCTTTAGGGACTTAAACTTTCTTTTGAAAAATGGAAACAATCTCAATTTGTTTCCCAGGCTTTTCTCAAACTCTTAGGCTCAAGTGAGGCTCTTGCCTCAGCCTCCCAAGTAGCTGGGGTTACAGGCGTGAGCCACCACGCCTGACATCACTTAAACCTTTTTGAAGTCACCAGTCCAGTTATTTTCCGGAGGTCCTTTGATGGAGATTTGATTGCTTTCCTGCGATTCTGTTCAGGTTACACGTTCGGCAGGAAGATTTCATAGGTGATGCTGTGTCTTCCTTAGTGTGTGACATTAGGGGTACATGCTGTCACTGGGCCCCATCATCGGTGCCCAGTAATGATTGAGTTGGATTACTTTGTCATAGTCATTATCCATTAGATCTGTCCATTGTACCCTTTTCCGTTTGTAACGAATACATAATCTGTGTGTAGGTACTTGAGGTCTGTAAATGTCCCATTCCTCAACAATCTTTGCCCCATGGGTTTAAAATATATTGATTCCTGCTGGATTAAGTTATTATGATTGTGGTTGCCAAAGAATGTTGTTCTGTTTTTGGAGAAATCGGGCCTAGGGAACTTTCTTTTTTTTTTTTTTTTTATAAGATAGGGTTTCACTATGATGGCCAGGCTGGTCTTGAACTCCTGACCTCGGGTGATCCACCCACTTTGGCCTCCCAGAGTGCTAGGATTACAGGCGTGAGCCACCGCGCCCGGCTCTTTTTCTTTTTTTCTGAGGTGGAGTCTTGCTCTGTCACCCAGGCTGGAGTGCAGTGGTTTGATCTCGACTCACTGCAACCTCCGCCTCCTGGGTTCCAGCGATTCTCCTACCTCAGCCTCCTTAGTAGCTGGGATTACAGGCGAGAGCCACCACGTCCAGCTAATTTTTATATTTTTAATAGAGACGGGGTTTCGCCATGTTGGTCAAACTGGTCTCGAACTCCTGATCTGCGTGCCTCAGTATCCCAAAGTGCTAGGATTGTAGGTGTGAGCGACCGCACCCGGCCTTTTTTTTTTTTTTTTGAGACAGAATCTCACTCTGTCACCCAGGTGGGAGTGCAGTGGCACGATTATAGCTCACTGCAGACTTGACCTCTCTTGTTCAAGTGATCCTCCTGCCTCAACCTCCCTATCAGCTGGGCCTATGGCATGCACGGCTAATAGTTTTTATTTTTTATTTTTGTAGAGATGGGTCTCACTATGCTGCCCATGTGCTCGCAAACTCATGGACGAAAGTGATCCACACACCTTAGGCTTCCAAGTAGCTGGGATTACAATCAGCCATTGCACCAGAGCCCGCTTACTACGTCTTTTTTTTTTTTTTTGAGACGAATTTCGCTCTATCTTCAGGCTGGAGGGCAGTGCCAGGATCCCAGCTCACTGCAACTTCCATTTTCCGGTATCAAGCAATTCTGCCTCAGCCTCCCGAGTAGCTGGGACTACAGGTACGCACCAACCATGCCTGGCTAATTTTTTGTATTTTTAGTAGAGCTGGGGTTTCACCATGTTGGCCAGCAGGGTCTCCATCTCTTGACCTCGTGATCCACCCGCCTCAGCCTCCCAAAGTGCTGGGATTATGGGCATGAGCCACCGAGCCTGGCCATATTATGTCTTTATTGGATTTCTCTCTAATGAGAGAATCCAAGCCAACTGATGCTTTCTTTAGCCCTTTTCTTGAATCTTCATGACAAATGACTTCATTTGGTATTCATGCAATTATGCTAATAATCACCAATCTTTTATAGAACAGGTACCACAGAGCTTCACTTTGTTCTCCTCAATAGTCATATGAATTAGGTGTTATGTTCAGTTTTCCAGATGGGGCATTTCCAGGAGGGATTGAACCTCACAGCTGGTAGGCAGCGGAGCCAGGACTGCACCTGGCCCTGGGTGTCTTCAAAGCCTGTGTTACGATCTGTTCCTCCTTCTTCTCTTCCTCCTTCTCCTCCTCCACGCTTTCTTCCTTTACAGATTCACTGGGTGTCTGTGTTGTGTCTGGCCTGGTGCTAGTCACACGCTGTGGGTCTTGCCCTTGATGGGCTGTGTTTTGGAGAAAAACTAACTTCTCGGCCAGGTGCGGTGGCTCATGCCTATAATCCCAGCACTTCAGGAGGTCGAGGTGGGCAGATCATGAGGTCAAGAGATTGAGACCATCCTGGCCAACATGGTGAAACTCTGTCTCTACTAAAAATACAAAAATTAGCCGGGTGTGGTGGCGTGTGCATGTAGTTCCAGCTACTCAGGAGACTGAAGCGGGACAATCACTTGAACCCAGGTGGCCAAGGTTGCAGTGAGCCGAGATTGGACCACTGTACTCTAGCCTAGGCAACAGAGTGAGACTCTTGTCTCAAAAAAAGAAAAAAAAAAGAAAAGAAAAGAAAAAGAAAAACTAAGTTCTCATCCCTTGGAAATCAAAGGTGGGTGACTTGTTCCCCCCAGACCCTTTTTTGTTTTTGGTTTTTTTTTTGAAATAGAGTCTCACTCTGTTGCCCAGGCTGGAGTACAGTGGCCCAATTTTGGCTCATTGCAACCTTCACCTCCTGGGTTCAAGCGATTCTCCCGCCTGAGCCTCCTGAGTATGTGAGATGACAGGTGCCCACCACCACAAGCGGCTAATTTTTTTTTTTTTTTGGTTCTGTGCGTGCTTGGGAAAGCGGGGATCCAGGGAGTTTGGGGTCACGCCTGTGTATCGCATTAGCCTTCAAGACGCCTTTCAGCAGCCTTGTCCTGGCCCCGAGCCTGCGGCTCTCAGAGCTGATGGATGGAGCCTTCAAAAGAGGGGCCATGGGGCCATGGATTAATTTCCGCAGCTGGAGGCTGTTCTGCCTCCTCTGCCCGGGAGCCAGAGCACCCACCGATCACAGATGAGCCTGGGAGGGAGGGAGGCTGCTGGCCTGCTTAGGAACGCCAGGCGCTGCCCCATGTGGAAGATTTCTCCTGTAAACCACTGACTTCAGGAACCCAAGAGCCCCAGCAGTATGGATCCCTGGCTGGTCCAAAGGGCTGCTTGTCCCTTTCACCTGCTCCGGGGATGGCTGCTCCTAAAAGCTTGGAGGGCTGAGTTCCATTCTTGGCACTGATCTGTCCCCTCCGTCCCTTTGGGCCACCTGCCTCCCCAGTGCTGAACCTGAGACTCAACCCATATCCCAGGTTCCCTTTCTCCTGTAACAGATCAGACTGGGAAACAGGAGTGCTCACTATTCATGTCTCAGCTCAGGCCAAAAGGGACTGGTGGCCTCCGGATGTCCCCAGTGACCCCCCCACCCCCCGGACAGGCCTCTTCGTCTCTTCCTCCGGCCCCACTGCCAGTGCCCACACTTTGTACATTTAAGGGAACTGATCCGAGTATTCAGGAACTAAAACTCAGTGTGTCGCCCCTGGGAAAAGACCTAAAAATGCCCCAACCCAGTGGATTTCAAAGGGAAACCCCAGGATAGTTCTGAATCCTGAGCACCCCACACCCACCTCCTGCATCAGCCTGGTGCTTGTTTTGTTTTTATTTATGTATATTTGGCTCTCATCAAAGCTTCTATTTGAAGAAAGGTTTCTGTGGTGAAGGAAAGAAAAAGTGTAAAGTCAGTTTCTTCCTGCCTTTACACACAAGGCTACTGAGGCCTGGAAAAGGGTCAGTCCAGGCTGGGTGAGGTGGCTCATGCCTGTAATCCCAGTGCTTTGGGAGGCTGAGGCAGTAGGATCACTTGAGGCCAGGAGTTTGAGACCAGCCTGGGTAACAGAATGAAACCCCGTCTCTACAAAAGAAAAAAAAGCCAGGCATGGTGACTCACACCTGTAGTGCCAGCTATAGCCTCCTTGGGAGGCAGAGGTGGGAGGATCGCTTGAGCCCAAGAGGGTGAGACTGCTGGGAACCATGATGGCACCACTGCACTCCAGCCTGGGTGATAGAGTGAGATGTCTCATAAGTAAAAACATAAATGAAAACTAACTCCTTAAAATTATTAAATGTCCATTTTCATTGATCAAATTTCTAATTGTTGCATATATATTATATCATAGATGTTACTCCTTTTATTTATTTTGACAGTTTTGTATGAATCAGAATATAAATGAGGTCCATTCATTGTGATTGGCTGAGATGCATTTTTTTTTTTTTTGAGATGGAGTCTCACAGTGTTGCCCAGGCTGGAGTGCAGTGGCACGATCTCGGCTCACTGCAATCTCTGCCTCCTGGGTTCGTGAGATTCTTCTGTCTCAGCCTCCTGAGTAGCTGGGACTATAGGTGTGTGCTACCATGCTTGGCTAATTTTTGTATTTTTAGGAGAGACGAGGTTTTACTATGTTAGCCAGGCTGGTCTCAAACACCCGCCTTGGCCTCCCAAAGTGCTGGGATTACAGGTGTGAGCCACTGCGCCTGGCTGAGCCACTGCATCTGGCCAGGTTGAGATGCATTTTAAGTCTCATTCACTCTCTGGATTCTCCCTATATCTCCTTCAGCTCTTCTGGGTTGTTTGAGGAGATGATCTGTTGCGTTGTTGACCTGCAGAGTTTTCCGTTGTGTGGAGTTTTCCAGTGCCATACCCTTGGAGCTAACATGTTCCTCCTTTCTCTGTAGTTCTGTAAACTGGTAGTTGAGGTATCATAGGTGGTGCCTCATGCCTGTAATCCCAGCACTTAGAGAGGCCACGGTGGGCAGATCACCTGAGGTCAGGAGTTTGAGACCAACCTGGACAACATGTTGAAACCCCATCCCTACTAAGAATACCAAAAAATTAGCTGGGTGTGGTGGCGGGCACCTGTAATCCCAGCTGTTCAGGAGGCTGAGGCAAGAAAATTGCTTGAACCTGGGAGTGGGAGGTTGCAGTGAGCCGAGATCGAGCTATTGCATTCCAGTCTGAGCGACAGAGCGAGACTCTGTCTCAAAAAAACCAAAAACAAAAACTGGTAGTTGGATGTAGATGGTTGACCGGATTCAGGGTATCTCCCCTGCTACTGCATATTCTTCATTCATTCATTCATTCATGGTTTCTGGCAGGACCGCTTCATCTTTGGTGCTTAGTTCTTCCTTCAGGAGGCACGTGATGTTGGGTCATCTCTCTCTCTCTCTCTCTAATGTCCACAGCCATTGGTGCTCGACACCTAGCTCCTTTAGTTCAACAGGGATGCAGTGTGGTGGTGGCCTAATTTTGTCATTTATTTGTCACTTATTGGCTGGAATTTATTAGGTTGGAGCACAACTAATTGCAGTTTTTGCCATTACTTACTTTTTTTTTTTTGCCATCACTTTCTTTCTTTCTTTTTTTTTTTTGAACAGAGTCTTGCTCTGTCACCCTGGCTGGAGCGCAGTGGTGTGATCTTGGCTCACTGCAACCTCCACCTCCTGAGTTCAAGCAGTTTTCGCATCTCAGCCTCCTGAGTAGTTGGGATTTCAGGCATGTGCTACAACACACAGCTAATGTGTGTGTGTGTGTGTGTGTGTGTGTGTGTGTGTGTTTGGTAGAGATGGGGTTTCACTATGTTGGCCAGACTGATCTTGAACTCGTGACCTCAGGTGATTTGCCGGCCTTGACCTCCCAAAGTGCAGGATTGCAGGTGTGCGTCGCCGTGCCCGGCTGCCATCACTTTCAATGGCAAAACTGCAATTACTTGTTCAGCTGGCTAATATCTGTGGCATGAAATGTCCCTTCATTTGTTTGGAGAGGGGACCGTCCTCTCGATGTATCAGACTTCCAAGCCAGCAGTCACCTCTGTTGCTATCACCCTGCATCCCTGGGTGGTGATCTGTCATGTCTGTTTCTACTGCCCCGTGGGGGCTGGACCCCCACTGTGCGGCATGAACAGGTGACCGGTGCATTTCTGCTTCTCTGGGGGTGGGGAGGTCCGGGAAGCCCAGGTGCCCAACAGAAGTGACATTCCCTCCCCCTCCCACCACGCCCACTCCGGCCCCTCCCACAGACTGTGACTTCCAGGACACCCGGGGAGCTGGAAGGAGCTCCCAGCACACCAAGGAAGCTGAGAACCAAGCCTCCCAACCTTCTGCTCCTAAGACAGTCACTTGGCCTGCCCAGGCCTCGTCCCTGCACTCTTCCTGCTCTGACTTCAGCCCCAGCTGCTCCCCACAGCCCTTCCCTGGTCCTAGGCAGGAATACAGCTGAGTTAAGCCACTCCATTAAGTCCTGACACCCTTTGTTTTTTTTTTTTTAATTTTTTTTTATAGAGATGGGGTTTCACCATCTTGGCCAGGTTGGTCTCGAACTCCTGACCTCAGGTGATCCACCCGCTTTGGCTTCCCAAAGTGCTGGGTTTACAGGTGTGAACCACCATGCCTGGCCCTGACACCTTTTCATCAGAGTGGGGGCCGGCTGAGGTGTAGTCAGTGGGGACTCTGGCCTGGCCCTGGTCTGGCCGGGAGTTTTGCAACACTGCTCCCAGGTGGCATCTGTGATTCGAAAAGCTGCAAAGTACCAGAGGCCAAGAGGGTGCCTAGGAGGTGCCGGGGAGGGCAGTGGTGGCAGTGGGAGGCCTGGTTATTGCTCATAAAAGGAGGCTGGGCCCTGTGGTTCATGCCTGTAATCCCAGCACTTTGGGAGGCTGAGGTGGGCAAATCACTTGAGGTCAGGAGTTCGAAGCCAGCCTGGCCAACATGGCTAAACCCTGTCTCTACTAAAAATCCAGAAATTAGCTGGGTGTCGTGGTACGAGCCTGTGGTTCCAGTTACTTGGGAGGCTGAGATAGGAGGGTCGCTTGAGCCTTGCGGAGGTGGAGGTTGCAGCGAGCAGAGACTGCGCCACTGCACTCCAGCCTGGGTGACAGAGTGTGACTCTTTCTAAAAAAAAAGAAAAAAGAAAAGGAAACACAGGCCTTCTCCATACATTTCTGTCCCTCTGTGTTGAGCCGTGCTGCCCAGGGCTGCTCAGGATCCAACAGGTGTCTTCCAGGTGGGGATTCATCTTTTTTTTTTTTGTCTTGAGACAGAGTTTCACTCTTGTTGCCCAGGCTGAAGTGCAGTGGTGCGATCTCGGCTCATTGAAACCTCCACCTCCCGGGTTCAAGCGATTCTCCTGCCTCAACCTCCCTAATAGCTGGGATTAAAGGCATGCACCACCATGCCCAGCTAATTTTTTGTATTTTTAGTACAGATGGTGTTTCTCCATGTTCAAGGTAAGGCTGGTCTTGAACTCTTGACCTCAGTGATCCGCCGCCTCGGTCTCCCAAAGTGTTGGGATTACAAGCGTGAGCCACCGCGCCTGGCTGGGGTTCATCTTTTCTGTTACACATGCCCACCCAGAACCACTCCCAGGTCAACTCTTTCGTTCACTCTGAAGTCATATGTCATATCCCAGACAGAACGTAAAGATAAATCACAGCCCTCGTTTCTCATTTGCCAAAGAGTGAGCTCCTAGCCTGCCCCAGGCCCCGATCTGGAAATCTGGGATAGAGTAGCCATCGAGACAGGCAAGGCTCCTGCCCTCATGACACTCACAGAGCAGCAGAGGCGGAAAGACAAGAAACAAGTAACCAAGAAATACAGTATTTAGGATGAAACAGTATAAGGTCAGCGGTGAGTGGCATCTTTCCGTTTGTGAAGCTACTAGGTAAACTGCGATCTCATTATAGGCGGTGTCGGCCATGTGATCAGCTTGTACCAGGCTCTGGGAGGGAGGCAAGGGGAGGGACCAGCCCTCTCTGTGTAAATATTCCACATGGATGGAGCCTTGTAGGTAGTCCCAGTCATTCTCTCGCCAACCCTTCCATTAGTTTCCTAGGCTGCCATAACCAAGTACCACAAAGTGACTGGCTTAAAACCATAGAAATTTATCCTCTCACACTTCTGCAGGCTGGAAGTCCAAAATCAAGGTGTCTGTAGGGCTACATGTCCCCTGAAGTCTCTCGGGGAAGGTCCTTCTCTGGCTTCTGGTTGTGGCCGACAGTGCTGAGTGTTCTTTGGCTGGTATCTGCGTCACTCTGATCTCTGCCTCCGTCTTCACCTGGCTGCCTTCCTTCTGTGTGTCTGTGTCCAAATTTCCTTTGTCATGGCTGGGCATGGTGGCTCATGCCTGTAATCCCAGCACTTTGAGAGGCCGAGATGGTTGGATTACCTGAGATCAGGAGTGCAAGACCAGCCTGGGCAACGTGGTAAAACCCCATCTCTACTAAAAATACAAAAAAAAAAAAGAAAAAAAAATTAGCTGGGAGTGGTGGCGGGCAGCTGTAATCCCAGCTACTCGGGAGGCTGAGGCAGGAGAATCGCTTAAACCTGGGAGGTGGAGGTTGTAGTGAGCCGAGATTGCCACTGCACTCCAGCCTGGGCGACAGAGTAAGACTTTGTCTCCCTGCCCCAAAAGATGTCCTTGTCTTATTAGGCCCATCCTAATCCCATGTGACCTGATTTTAGCTTGATCACATTAGCAAAGACTTGTTTCCAAATCAAATCAAATTCACGGATATTAGGGATTGAACGTTTATTTTTGGGGAATGCAGTTCAACTCACAGTAGCCCTCAAGGTATGTGGGTAGGGAAGACCCATTAGCAAATTACAGGGAATAAGGTTCGGCTGCGGAGGGCTGGCCACTGATTTCTGGTTAGTGCCTTCCCTGCGTCCACTGTTTGATGTGGGCCATCATCTCAGCTAATCCTACAACCTTTTTTCTTTTGAAAATTATATTTTTATTTATTTACTCTCTCAGTTCATTTTGTGTTGCTATAAAGGAATGCCTGAGGTTGGGCTTTTTTTTTTTTTTTTTTTTAAAGATGGAGTCAGGTTCTGTCGCTCAGGCTGGAGTGCAGTGGCACCATCTCAGCTCACTGCACCCTCCACCCCCTGGGTTCAAGTGATTCTCCTGCCTCAGTCTCCTGAGTAGCTGGGATTACAGGTTTACGTCACTAGGTCTAGCTAAATTTTTGTATTTTTTTTTTTGAGACGGA
This sequence comes from Plecturocebus donacophilus, assembly GCA_004027715.1. Lineage (NCBI taxonomy): Eukaryota > Metazoa > Chordata > Mammalia > Primates > Pitheciidae > Plecturocebus > Plecturocebus donacophilus. Next base: position 32,499 of record PVKP010019086.1, on the reverse strand, counting down.
GTCTTGTTCTGTCGCCAGGCTGGAGTGCATTGGTGTGATCTTGGCTCACTGCAACCCTTGCCTCCCAGTTCCAGTGATTCTCCTGCCTCAGCCTCCCAAGTAGCTGAGACTACAGGCGCATGCCACCATGCCCGGCTAAGTTATTGTATTTTTAGTAGAGACACGGTTTCATCGTGTTGGCCAGGATGGTCTCAATCTCCTGCCCTTGTGATTCACCCACCTCAGCCTCCCAAAATGCTGGGATTACAGGTGTGAGCCACCGTGCCCTGCCCAATTTTTGTATTTTTAGTAGAGATGGGGTTTCACCATATTGTCCAGGCTGATCTCAAACTCTTGACCTCAAGTGATCACCCGTCTTGGCCTCCCAAAGTGCTGGGATTACAGGCGTGAGCCACAGTGCCCAGCGGGGTTGGGTTATTTATAAAGAAAGGTTTATTTGGTTCACAGTTCTGCAGGCTGTACAGGAAGCATGGTGCCAGCATCTGCTGCTGGTGAAGACATCGGGAGGCTTCCAGTCATAATGGAAGGGGAGGCTGAGCTGGTGCACCACATGGCCACACAGCTAGAGAGGGAGGAGGGAGGGGCCAAATGCTTCTAAATAATCCAGCCTGTAGCCCTGGCTATTGGGGAGGCTGAGGTCGAAGGATTGCTTGAGCCCGGGAGTTTGAGGCTATGGTGAGCCGTGTTCAAGCCACTGCACTCCAGCCTAATGAGCAGAGTGAGGAGGCTTTGTCTTAAAAAACAAAAAATAAGCTGGGTGTGGTGGCTCATGCCTATAATCTTAGCACTTTGGGAGGCTGAGGTGGGCGGATCACGAGGTCCAGAGTTCGAGACCAGCCTGACCGACATGGTGAAACCCCGTTTCTGCTAAAAATACAAAAAATTAGCTGGGTGTGATGGCACATGCTTGTAGTCCCAGCTACTCGGGAGGCTGAGATGGGGGATTGCTTAAACCCGGGAGGCGGAGCTTGCAGTTAGCCGAGATGTCGCCATTGCACTCTAGCCTGGGAGACAGAGTTGAGACTCCATCTCAAAAAAAAATTTTTTTTTTGATTTCCTGGGAACTAACAGAGTGGGAATTCACTTATCACACGAGGAGGGCACCAAGCAATTCGTGAAGGATCCACCCCCGTGTCCCACACACCTTGCACCAGTTCTTACCTCCAACATTGGGAATCAATTTCAACATGAGATTTGGAGGGGATAGATATCCAAACTATATCACTTATTTGTATTCTTATTAAAATTTTGGCTGAGCATGGTTGCTCCCGGCTGTAATCTCAGCACTTTGGGAGGCCGAGGTGGGCAGATGGCTTGAGCCCAGGATTTTGAGACCAGCCTGAGCAATATGGTGAAACCCCATCCCTACAAAAAATACAAATATTAGCCGGGTGTGGTCGTGCATGCCTGTAATCCCAGCTACTCTGGTGGTTTAGGCACAAGAATTGCTTGAACCTGGGAAGTGGAGGTTGGAGTGTGCTGAGATCGTGCCACTGCACTCCAGCGTGGCCTAATGTTTTTATTTTTTAAGACAGAGTCTCACTCTGTCACCTGGGCTGGGGTGCAATGTCACAGTCATTGCTCACTGCAGCCTCGACCTTGCAGGCTCAAGCGATCCTCCCAAGTAGCTGGGACTACCGGTATCTGCCACCATGCCCTACTAATTTTTAAACCTTTTGTAGAGATGGCATCTTGCCATGTTGTCCAGTCTGGTCTTGAACTCCTGGGCTCAAGTGAGCCTCCTGCCTCAGCTTCCCAGTGTTGGGGTTACAGGTGTGTCACCACACCCAGCGCACTCTTGCATTCCTCAAATATTTGAGTGCTGAATGAATCCCAGATGCTCTGTTTTTTTTTTTTGGTCCACATTTGGACTAAGATTGCAAATAATAACTTAAAAAGGCCAAGTATCATGATACATACAAGGTATACATTTATTTGAAAACACTCCCAGATTTTTTCCATCTCTGGGACCCTCCACTTAGAAAAAATTAAAAACTTTTATTGAGATATAAGTCACAGACTGTACAATTAACGTCCCCTCTTTTTTTTTTCTTTGAGACAGGGTCTGGCTCTGTTGCCCAAGCTGGAGTGCAGTGGCACGATGGGTTTACTGCAGCCTCAGCCTCCCAGGGCTCAGCTGTTGGAGGAGCTGGGACTACCGGCGTGTGTCACCATGCTTGGCCATTTTTTTTTTTTTTTTGCAGAGCTGGCGTGTCACTATGTTACCCAGGCTGTTCTCAGACTTCTGGGGTCAAGCAGTCCTCCCAGCTGTATCTCCCAAAGTGTTGGGATTACAGGTGTGAGCCACCGCGCCTAGCCACAATTCACTTGTTTTTAGTATATTCACAGAGTCGTGCAACCATTATGAAAGTCAATTTTAGAACTTTTCCATCATTCCCCAACAGAACCCTCACTCATTAGCATCTTGAATATGGTATAGGGTCCTAAGCAGTCCATTCATTGGGACTGGCCAGCAACGATTTAACTGGCTGTGATGCTGGGCAAAATCCCTAAGCTTCCCACCTCCTCACTTTCCCCACCTGTAGTTACAAATGAAACTGACCGACCGACTAGGTGCTCCACGTGAGTGTGAAGCACATGAAGTCACTTATGTCTCAGGACAGCTCCTGGGGGGGAGCTATTTTTTCCCCATGTTATAGAGGAAGAAATGGATTCCCAGAGAAGCCAAGAGCCCAAGGCACAGGCTGGAGGCTCCTGGGAACCGAACCCTCTAGGTTTTAACAGTGAGGGCAGGGGTAGGTGAGGTTGGCCTTTCATGCTCCTTAGCCTGTTTGCTACATGCTCAGCAGACCCCCTTGCACAGGGAGCTTTGCATAGACGACCCGGAGCAAGATTAGGGAGGGAAGGTGGAGGTGGGAGGCTGGGCACAGAGGGACGAGGGCACAGGGGTTGTAACAGCAGGGTTTCTGCCAGGTGGGCCTCCTGGAAAATCTGAGTGGAGTCCACCTATGCCAGGCACCTGGGTAAGGAAGGTGCTGGCCCTACCAAGATCAAGGCCGGAGTATTCAGCGAAGAACGGGGATGCCCCCTGCTGGACGAAAGCTGTTCTCCCCTGGATAAGCGACTTCACCGGATCCCTGGGGAGGGGATCTGGACACTGGTCTGGTCTGGGTGGTCTGGGATTTTTTTTTTTAATTAAGACAAAGTCTTGGCTGGGCATGGTGGCGCACGCCTGTAATTCCAACACTTTGGGAGGCCGAGGTGAGTGGATCACGAGGTCAAGAGCTCAAGACCATCCTGGCCAACATGGTGAAACCCTGTCTCTATTAAAAATATACAAAAAATTAGCTGGTCGTGGTGGTGAATGCCTGTAATCCCAGCTACTTGGGAGGCTGGGGCAGGAGAATCGCTTGAATCTGGGAGGCAGAGGCTGCAGTGAGCCGAGAACGTGCCATTGCACTCCAGGCTGGAAAACAAGAGCAAAACTCCGTCTCAAAAAAGAAAAAAGAGTCTCACCTGTCACCCAGCCTGGAGTGCAGTGGCACGTTCTCGGCTCACTGTAATCTGCACCTCCTGGGTTCAAGCAGTTCTCCCACCGCAGCCTCCCGAGTGGCTGGGATTACAGACGTGTGCCACCATACCTGGCTAATTTTTGTATTTTTAGTAGAGATAGGGTTTCATCATATTGGCCAGGGTGGTCTCGAACTCCTGACCTCATATGATCCACTCACCTCAAGTGCTGGGATTACAGGCGTAAGCCACTGTGCCAGGCCTGGTCTGGGGTCATTTTTCAACCTTAGCATTTGATAAAGATTCAGTATTTGGAGGATGGGAGAAGAACCTGGGCTTAAGCATTAGAATGAATTGGAGTCAAAGCCCAGCTCTGCCACTCATGAATTGGGCATTCCTGGGCAAGTTAGTTGTCCAAGCCTCAGCCTCTCCTTCATTAAATGGGTGTAATTGAAGTTCTGCTTCAGCAAGCTGTGACCACGATGAACCTAACACGAGATAAGCTATGTAGGGGACTCGCCTGTGCTGACGCACATAGTGGATGGTAATGATTGTAACTGATAGAAAGAGTGCTCTGGGGAGCTTGAGCCAGTCGCTCTATCTCTGGGCATTGGTCTCCCCATTTGTAAAACAGGAACTGCCTTACCTCACTTTTCTAGGGTCGTTGTGAAATTTAGATCTTGAACCCAAAAGATAGAAATACACAAGTTCTCTTACATACTTAAGGAGTTCCTTCCTTCCTTCCTCCTTCCTTCCCCCTACCTTCCTTCCTTCCTCCTTCCTTCCTCCTTCCTTCCCCCTTCCTTCCTTCCTCCTTCCTTCCTCCTTCCTTCCCCCTTCCTTCCTTCCTCCTTCCTTCCTTTCCTTTCCTCCCTCCCTTCCTTCCTTTTTTCAGAATGGGGGCAGCCTGGGCAACACAGTGAAACCCTATCGTGCTGGGCACTGTGGCTCATGCCTGTAATCCCAGCACTTTGGAGGCTGAGGCAGGCAGATCACCTGAGATCTTCTGCCTCCCAGGCTGGCCAACATGGTGAAACCCTGTCTCTACTAAATACACAAAAATTAGGCGGGCGTGGTGATGCATGCCTTTGAGCTGAGATGGTGCCATTATACTGCAACTTGGGTGACAAAGTGAGACTTCTTCCCCCCCCCCAAAAAAAACCGAAAAACCCTGTCTCTACAAAAAATAAAATCCTAATTGGATGTGGTGGTGCCCACACCCAGCTATTTGGGAGGCTGAGGCTGGAGGATCGCTTGAACCTGGGAAGTTGAGACTGCAGTGAGCCATGATCATGCCATTGTGCTCCAGCCTGGGTGACAGAGCGAGACTTTATCTCAAAAAAGAAAGAAAAAAGGGCATGGAATCTCGCCGTGTTGCCCAGGCTGGTCTCAGACTCCTAGGCTTAAGCACCATCCTCCCACCTCTGCTTTTTTAAGTGCTGGGATTACACAGGGTTAGTGTTATTTTCCAGTTCCTACCACATGAGAGGCTGTGTTTATTCATTCAACAAATATTGACCGTAGGTCTGTTATGGGGCAGATTCAGTGAACGGATGAGACTATTACCCAGATCAACATCTAAGCTCCATGAGAGTTTCGTCTAGTTCAAGGGCCGGCAGACTTTCTCTGTGAAGTGCCAGAGAGTAAATACTTCAGGGTTTTCAGGACATTTGGTCAGTGTGGCAACTACTTAGCTCTGCCTTTGTAGCACAGAGCCTCCATGTACAATATGAGAGCCAGTGAGTGCGACCGTGCGCCAGGAAAACTTTGTAAATGGATCTGAGAGTTTAAGTTTCATATAGTTTTCGTATCACAAAATAGTATTATTCTTTTGAGTTTTCCCTCTCCATGAAAAAAAATGGAAAACTCCTCAAAACTTATAGCTCTTGGTAGTGAAAAAAAATTGAGGCTGGGTGCAGTGGGTCACGCCTGTAATCCCAGCACTTTGGGAGGCTGAGGTGGGCGGATGACTTGAGGTCAGGAGTTCAAGACTAGCCTCACCAACATGGTGAAACTGTCTCTACTAAACATATTAAATTTAGTCGGGTGTGATGGCACATGCCTGTAATCCTAGCTACTCTGGAGGCTGAGGCAGGAGAATTGTTTGAACCCTGGAGGCGGAGGTTGCAGTGACCCGAGATTGCACCACCAGCCTGGGCGACAGAGTAAAAAAATGATTAACTTCTGGGTCACACAAGGATAGGCAGCAGGCTGGATGTGGCCCTTGGGCTGTCATCATTTGCTGGCCTTTGGTTGGTTTAACCTGTAACCTGTTGAGGTGGCCTTGAACAAAGCTGGTCACTGGCTTCTTGAGGTTTCCCTGTTTGTTTGTATATTTCTTTTCTTTTCCTTTTTTCTTTCTTTTTTTTTTTTTTTTAAAGAGATCAGGGCTGGGTGTAGTGGCTCAAGCTTGTAATCCCAGCATTTTGGGAAGCCAAGATGGGCGGACCACTTGAGGTCAGGAGTTCGTGACCAGCCTGGCCAACATGGGAAAACCCCGTCTCTACTAAAAGTACAAAAATTAGCCAGGCGTGGTGGCCTGCACCTGTAATCCCCGTTACTTAGGGGGCTGAGGCAGGAGAATCACTTGAACCCAGGAGGTGGAGGTTGCAGTGAGCCAAGATCACGCCACTGCACTCCAGCCTGGGCAACAGAGCAAGATCCGTCTGAAAAAAATATGAGTATAATAAAAAATGAATAATGAATGTTGGGTGTCCTGCCCAGCATGTGACATACGACGTCACATATGAATGACGGCAGAACAGAACAGAACAAATGAGCATGAGTGCCCCCTACTCAGGAAGATGCAGCCTGTCCAGAAAGAAGGGAAGGCCCTCCACGCTGGGAGACGGGGACCTTCGTGTTAGCCCTGGAGCTCTACCCGCTGACAAACTGTCAGCTCTCTCAGCCTTCCAAAGTGCTGGGGTTACAGGCGCGAGCCACCGTGCCCGGCCAGCCTCTATTCCTGATACTTGGAATTGAGTAGCGAGTAAGAGACAGACAAGACTTCTGTCCTTATGGAATAGTAGGGAAGAAAGGAAAGAAAGTAGACAAAGAAGTTTGTGATGGGCACTAGGGAGTAACAGGAGGCCCATTCATTTGTGTGCCACACACTGTGACGGGTCATCATCTGATTTAATCCTTACAACCAGCCCATCGGAAAGGTTGGTAAGATGAAGATACAGAGGTTCATAGAAGTCCAGTAACTTTGCTGGCATCACATTCTAGGGAGGGAGACTACCAACAGCTAATTTTCTGCAGAGGTAAGTGCTATCCTAACACTCTAAATAAACAAAGGCTTTGCATCTGCTCCTAAGGGATTCTTCGGTAGGCTGTGGGAGCCATTGAAGGTTTTTTTTTTTTTTTTGTCTCATTGTGTTGCCCAGGCTGGAGTGCAGTGGCTTGATCTCAGCTCACTGCAACCTCCGCCTCCCGGGTTCAAGCGATTCTCCTGTCTCAGCCTCCCAGGTAGTTGGGATTACAGGGGCTTGCCACCACACCTGGCTCATTTTTTTTGTATTTTTAGTAGAGATGGGGTTTTGTCATGTTGTCCAGGCCGGTCTTGAACTCCTGACCTCAGGTGATCTGCCTCCCTCGGCCTCCCAAAGTGCTGGGATTACAGGCGTGGGCCACTGTTCCCGGGGCATTGAAGGTTTTAAGCAGAGGAGTGCCCCCGTCGGGGTTCTGTTTTAGAAAGCTTACCTTGGCTATAGTGTTGAGGGTGGGTAGGAGGGGCTGTTCTGGAGACTCCTTTAGGAAGCTTTTTTTTTTTCTTGAGACAGAGTCTCGCTCTAACCCAGGCTTGAGGGCAGTGGCGTGATCTTGGCTCACTGCAACCTCTGCCTCTCAGGTTCAAGTGAGTCTCTGCCTCAGCCTCCCAAGTAGCTGGGACTACAGTCTCCCATTACCACTCCCAGCTAATCTTTGTATGTTTTTTTGTTTATTTATTGAGACGGAGTTTCATTCTCCTTGCCCAGGCTGGAGTGCAATGGTGAGATCTCAGCTCACTGCAACTTCCGCCTCCCAGGTCCAAGCGATTCTCCTGCCTCAGCCTCCCAAGTAGCTGGGATTACAGGTGCCCGCCACCACGCCCGGCTAATTTTGTATTTTTAGTAGAGACGGGGTTTCACCATGTTGGTGAGGCTGGTCTCGAACTTGTGACCTCAGGTGATCTGCCCTCCTTGGCCTCCCAAAGTGCTGGGATTACAGGTGTGAGCCACCATGCCTGGCCATCTGTATTTTTAGTAGAGACAGGGTTTCACCATGTTGGCCAGGCTGGTTTCGAACTCCTGACCTCAGGTGATCCACCCGTCTTGGCCTCCCAAAGTGCTGGGATTATGGGTGTGAGCCTCTGTGCCCTGCTGCCCAGGCCCCTTTAGGAAGCTTTTGAGGTCATCCTGGATTAGCGTGGAGGCCATATTGGCGCAGGGAAGCTGGTGGGTGGGAGACAGATCCAGGAAGGAAAGCCGACAGGGGGAGGTAATTGAACAGTCATGGAAGAGGGGTGAGGCCTGTGGGGAACCGTGGAGGAGCTACATCTGTTTAGCGAGAGGCTCCCATGTAGGATCTGGAGACTTAAGTCTGCATGAGCAATCTGTGTGTGGCGTCTGCCCCCAGGGAGCCGGCGGCTTGTGGACGTGATGGATGTGAACACCCAGAAGGGCACGGAGATGAGCATGTCCCAGTTTGTGCGATACTACGAGACGCCCGAGGCCCAGCGGGACAAGCTGTACAACGTCATCAGTCTGGAGTTCAGCCACACCAAGCTGGAGCACTTGGTCAAGCGTCCGACCGTGGTAGGTCCAGAGCCCAGGCACCCTCCCCAGACCCCTTCCACCTCATCTCCTTCCCTGTCCCCTGCCACCTGGGCTGTGCCTTGCAAAACTGCTCGTGTGGGCGTGGCTGGCTGGGCTTGGAGGCATGGGGTGACTAAAGTTGGTAACGTGTTTTGTAGAGTCAGGGATCTTGCTATGTTGCCCAGGTTGGCCTTGGACTTCTGGGTTCAAGTGATCCTCCCACCTTAGCCTCCCAGAGTGCTTGGATTAGAGGTGTAAGCTTCCATGCCCAACTCCTGGCAAGTCTTTCATCTCCTGTTGAAGGGACTCAGTTTCCCCTCCTACAAAGCAGGCATCCTGTCATCCCTGCCTTTCCTTCCTCCCATGTTTAGAATATGGAGCCCACAGTGGAGGGCGGGGCGCCCAAGGACTCCCCAGGAAAAAGGAGTATTTGTGTCTGGCTCTGCAGTGGGGCAGTGCAGCGCTGACGCTGGTCTGGCTTTCAGGTAGACCTGGTGGACTGGGTGGACAACATGTGGCCCCAGCATCTGAAGCAAAAGCAGACAGAAGCCACGAACGCCATTGCAGAGATGAAGTACCCGAAAGTGAAGAAGTAAGACTGTTCAGCTGGCAGCTGGGGCTGGGAGGGGCGACCCCCAGCCTTGGGGAGGGGAAAGGAGCCTCCTGGCCATAAAGAAGGCTTGAGCGTCACAGCCACTCCTGTTCAGAACTGAAGGGCTGCCTCTGTGGGGGCACAGCTGGGATGGAAGGGACGGGGTCCTTTGTGGGTGCAGGTTGGCTGCAGGGCCTCTGATCTCTGTTGTGGACCCAGCTCCCCCGGGGCTCTGTGACCTGAGGAGGAGCGATGGCAGACGTCTCTTTGCATCGGTGTGTGTCTGTGCGCAGGGCACAACTGTGTGTACTTTTTTGCACTCCCTCTATGTGACGGTGTCTGGGGAGTAGGCATTGTTGGGAGACCTGCCCACATTGGATGCTTTGGTTTTGGTGAGTGATGGAGAAAGTCCTGGTGTTCTTTTGTTCCTTGGTGTTGAGACCTGGGTGCTTGTACCCTGGAGTTTGAGATCGCACCACTGCACTCCAGCCTGCGGGACAGAGGAGACTCCATCTCAAAAAATAAAAAAAGGAAAGGGGAAAGAGACACAGGCTGTCCCAGGCAGGGCAGTTGCTCTGGGCTTCCTAGAGGAGTTGGCGCTGGCGGCTGGAATCCATTAGCATCTCTCTGCTCAGCCCTGCTGCCAAAATGCCCCCAGGAGCTTCAAGGCTGTGAACTTTTCATTCACTCAGCCCTTAATTCAGTGCGTAGTGAGTTCGGACTGCGTGCCAGGCTTTGTGAGGGAGGCCAGCCGGCTGGCCCTTGGGCTTCTCAAGGTTTTGCTTTCAAGCTCACTCGCCCTCTCCTTCTTTAATTACTTTGTAGGCATTTTTCCTCCCCTTCAAGCTGAAGCTCCATCCACGCCTTGGATCTGGGCTGCATCAAAGGCAGAGACTGGGCTGGAGGTGGGGAGGGAGCAGGGCTTGTTTTCCGTTTCATTTTGCTTGGATTAAATCGCAGCAAAATTTGCAGAGCTCCTGGCATGGGGAAGTAAAAAGACGATCAAGACTAAAAGCCCCTGCCCTCTGGAGAATGTGCTGCACGTCGAGTTTCTAGGGGGCTGAGGGGCTGCTCCAGTCCGGGGAGGGGAGCGGGGACAAGAGGAGTCCTGTTTGGCTGGTGTCATCAGGAAGGCATCTTGGACGGGACATTCTGCCTGAGTTTAAATGACAGAGGAGACCAGGCACTGTGGATCACGCCTGTAATCCCAGCACTTTGGGAGGCCGAGGGGGGCGGATCACCTGGGGTCAGGAGTTTGAGACCAGCTTGGCCAACATGGTGAAATCCTGTCTCTACTAAAAATACTAACATTAGCCAGGCGTGGTGGTGGGTGCCTGTAGTCCCAGCTACAGGAGGCAGGAGAATTGCTTGAACCTGGGAGGTGGCGGTTACAGTGAGCCGAGATGGCATCACTGCACTCCAGCCTGGATGATAGAATGAGACCCTGTTTAAAAAAAATAAAAAAGACAAAAAAAAAAAAAAAAAAAGACAGCTGGGCGTGTTGACTCAGGTCTGTAATCCCAGCACTTTGGGAGCCTGAGGTGGGTGGAGCACCTGAGATTGGGAGTTTGAGATCAGCCTGACCAACATGGAGAAACCCTGTCTCTACTAAACGTACAAAATTAGCTGGGCTTGGCAGCCGTGGCTATAATCCCAGCTACTCTGGAGAGGGAGGAGAATACTTGAATCCAGGAGGTGGAGGTTGCGGTGAGCTGAGATCGAGCCATTGCACTCCAGGCTGGGCAACAAGAGCAAAACTCTGTCTCAAAAAAAAAAGCTGGGCATGGTGGCTCAGGCCTGTAATGCCAGCACTTTGGAAGGCCGAGGCGGGCAGATCACCTGAGGTCAGGAGTTCGAGACCAGCATGACCAACATGGTCAAACCCTGTCTGTATCAAAAATACAACAATTAGCTGGGCATGGTAGTGGGCACTCGAAATCCCAGCTACTTGGGAGACTGAGGCAGGAGAATTGCTTGAACCCAGGAGGTGGGGTTACAGTGAGCTGAGATGGCGTCATTGCACTCCAGCGTGGGTGACAGAATGAGACCCTATCTCAAAAAGAAATTTGAAAACAAAGGCAAAAACACATGACAGAAGAGATGGGAGAGAAATGAAAAGGGGACTGAAAAAAGGCTGTGCGACTCAGAAATTATTAGTTACAGACAGATGATGGCTCATTGATTGACTGAGATGATGGCTCATTGATTGATTGAGTGATTCATTCAGTCTTGAGTCCCTGATTGGCGCTGGGTACTGGGGTTACAGTGAGGAGAAAACCAGAAGAGGTTCCTGCTTTCCCGGAGCCTCCGCAGTCTATGGGGAAGACAGATGTAAATCCAGTAATCACAGAAACAGATGGGAGCTTACAGCTGTGGTGAGGCCCACGGTGCCCCAGAGCTTGTGCTAGGGGAGGAGATTCACCCAGTCAAGGTGTCAGGGAAGGTGTTCTGAGCTGGCGTCTGAAGGCTGAGCAGCGTTGCTTAGTGAGGAGGTCTGGGAAGGCGTTCCTGGCTGTGTGTAGTCGAAGTGGGATGGTGACGAGGGTCAGGGGACCTGTGGATGGAAGGCCAGGGGGGCTGGAGCAGAGGCAGTAAATGCAGGGTGGGTGCCGGAGGGGTCTGGAGGAACAGAGGGTCTGCATTTCCCCTAAGAACAGCTGGAATCCCCTCGAGATTTGGAGCAGAGAGAAATGTGTTGAGGTTTGCGTTGTGCAGGTCCTCCTGTTGCTATGGGGACTGGAGGGCGTGGGGGCACGTGAGCATGAGGTGGTGTGGAATTGGGAGTGACTGGCAGGGAGAGTGGAGGGGAGGAGGGACATGGATTTGGGAATACAAAAGAGACTGTATTGGGTGACAGAGTTCAGTTTCATAATTCATGCCTACCTTGTCTTCCTCAGATACTCAGTATATTCTGCACTTTACGGTAAGATTTCTTTGTTTTCTTTTTTTTTTGAGATGGAGTTTCGCTCTTGTTACCCAGGCTGGAGCGCAATGGTGCGACCTCGGCTCACCGCAGCCTCCACCTCCTGGGTTCAAGCAATTCTCCTGCCTCAGCCTCCTCAGTAGCTGGGACTACAGGTGCTCGCCACCATGCCTGGCTAATTTTTGTATTTTTAGTAGAGGCAGAGTTTCACCATGTTGGCCAGGATGGTCTTATCTCTTGACCTTGTGATCCACCTGCCTTGGCCTCCCAAAGTGCTGGGATTATAGACGTGAGCCACCGCGACTGGCCTGAAAGATTCCTTTAAATAGTAAGCTCTATTCGTATATTTAGGATCCTAATT